>JAQQZZ010086600.1:3917-18370 GCA_030265115.1 Mopalia vespertina
CTATTATTGATCTTTTAATAGTAATACTATTAAATGCCAAATGATGTTTCGTTAAGCCAAATGCCGGTAGTGAGGTTAGATAAAATTAGAGAAATGGCAGTGTCTTACAGAAGTCTGATACTATTATCAATTTACTTATATATTTTGAATAAATGAAGAGAGAAAAATTTGCTTGCCTCCACCGGGATTCCTTATATATATATATTTCTTAAAAGTAATCACACTGGCACAGGGATGTAGATCAATTAAAATCGATGATTCACGTTATGTTCTAGATAAACTCCCAGAGACAAGTTTCTATATATATATATTTTGAATAAATGAAGAGAGAAAAATGTGCTTGCCTCCACCGGGATTCGACCCCGGGACCTTTGGGTTACAGCCCCAACACTCTACCAACTGAGCTACAGAGGCTCACCGCAAAGTGTATATATATATATATTCCTAAAAAGTATTCACACTGGCACAGGGATGTCGATAAATTAGAACCGATGAATCAATTCATGTTCAAGATAAAGTCCCAGAGACAAGTTTCTGTGGTACCTGATAGAATAGACAATCGCCAATGGCCATACATATTCCCACCCACGGGGCACGCGGAGCTTACATTAATTTCGATTGTAAATCAGTAAAATTATCCAGGGAACTGAACAGATAAAAGGGTTTTTACTTGTTTGATAAAATGCAGACTCCGACTTTCCTGAATCAATTAATGTTAAAAAAATATATATATACAGATATTTAATTGACGTAAACTGTGAACAGCCAACGCTGGGTCAAGTTAAATTTAAATGATAATAATTTTATTTAATTGTCGATGAATTCCTACATGAGCTGCCATGAGAACAAAAGCGGCCCAAACCCGGTCAATCGCAATCATCCAGATCCCGTCCTCGTTACAGCGATGCAGTTCCAAAAAGCAGGAACCAACCGGGACACTATTCTATGTCTTTTAGCCAAAACCAAAAACTGGTTGGGCGAAAAGACCATGCTGGATTACGTATCTTGTGTTTCTATTTCGCAGTTACGATAAGATAGAGCAACAAAATAACATAATTAGCCTACATTCCCTGGACCGTTATAATTTTCCTTCCGTGACATAGCATGTCTCTATAGATATATCTGACATGGCTTGGTACAGTGGGTATTGATTTACCGGGGACAATTGCCAAGGCTTGACCACTGGTCGCAGGTATCGAGCGTTCTTTCGTCAATTGCCAAGACTCTACCACTGATCACAGGTATATACAGCGCTATTTCGTAAATTGCCAAGAGTTGACCACTGGTCACAGGTAAGCAGTGTCATTTCGTCAATTGCGAAGACTTTCCTCTGGTCACAGGTATACAGCGTAGTTTCGTCAATTGTCAAGACTTTTCCTCTGGTCCCAGGTAAGTGTAATTTCGTCAATTGCCAACACTTGACCACTGGTCACAGGTATTTACAGCGAAATTTCGTCAATTGTCAAGACTTGATCACTACATGGTCACGGGTAAACAGCGTATTTTCGTCAATTGTCAGGACTTGACCACTGGTCACAGGTATACAGCGTAGTTTCTTTAATAGATTCTTACACTTCACAAAACAAGTACAGGACTTACATAACATATAAGGGTGTTTTCTATCTGATCGTTCAACGTGATTCCAATACAATTAATTCCCATGCTCTTTCCAATTAAAGTTCAGAAATTAAAGGGTTAATTCCTATCTGCGTGATAACTGTGCTGTATTATGTCTATACAGGAACACAGGCAAACTGTCAGTAGAACATGTTCAAGACGAACCCATTTCCAGAGATGCATTTCAAGAGTTAAGAGGAAACAGAGACGTGCATCAAGAATACAAACCGGTCTATGGGTGTTATGTGTTCGTGTCCACTGAGACTTTTGTCCCTTCCCTGGCGTCAACAGAGTTAAACAACTTCAGACTAATTACTACAAGGTTTCCACTGAAAGATTAAGAGAATTGTTAGCTTCTTTGCTCAGACAAATTTGTACGTTTCCATGATAATGGTTGTTAATTCTCAAGCGTGCCGCTCTCCTACAGAGGATATGAAATGTTATACGCATGGAACAGGTGAAGTTATCGAGCAAAACCGCGACACATCGCTCGTCAGAGCGAACTAGGAATTGATGTGAGTGTGGAACGTGACTTGTGGGCTTGTCATGGGAATCATCCCCTCTGTCTGTTGTTTATTCAATTGAAGTAACTTGTTCTTTATATTTGACTCTTAAATTACCGAAGAAAGACTGCACATAACTGCATGAAAACACTGGGGTCATACTAGGCGTCCAGGGACCTCTATTGGTCTGACAGTTTCAGCTTTTCCGAGCGTCCTATATCGTAAATAATATGAAACTTGATTTCATAGACCTGGGTCCGTATTAAGCTACGTGAATATTTCTTAATCTCATTTAAAATACATAAACATAATTTTCTTACTTTTTTAAGCTAAATGATAGATTTGTAAAATAAAACAGTACTGTTTCATTTTCAAGTTGTTTTAAATGGAAAATGAAAGACTTAAATGTGGATAAATATTTGTTAACGTTAAGAAACACTTATATAGCATTAAGAATACGGGCCCTACATCTTCTATGCGCTATGCAGAAGGTTACGGACACTGTTTAGACGCCAAGATAATAGTTTAAAAGATGTGAAATATATCGTCATAGGCTATGTATATTTGCTTTACCATGCATTGAATATACGAACAGTTTTACACGCTATAGAAATTTTATATTAGAAATGAATCCCAGATAATAGTCCGCCATGGGAAAATAGGATAAGATGACTTCGTTGGACACGAAGAAAGGCCAACGATCTTCTTCGTCACATTAGCGTGCATATGACGAGGCCTATTTATGTTTTAAGCTGGAGACTTCAGTTTGACTTCGTTTGACTACCCTGCCTATAAGCATTGTTATCTGAGTAAACGTCCAGTGTATGTAATGGACTGGGTAAGAGTATTAAATAATACCAACTACCTCCAAGATTATATCGTTTCTTTTTTCATTCTTGACAGTGTATTTCATGTTTCAGTTGTTTAAAGTTATCCAAGCTCGTATATAATTGACGATTTTCCTCACACTCACCGAAATCGCTTGGTTCATGGCAATGTTTTTTTTTTATATCGTCACTTTAAAGTTGACAGCAATTTAACTTATCAGATTATCAAAGCAAAATACTTATGATCACAAAAGTGTGTCTTGATTTATTTAATTTAAAACTTGCCAAACTGAAGAAAAAAAGTTTTGTCAAATTGATTAAGTATAAGCTAAGCTAAGAGCATTTCTAATTTTAGAATCATTTATTTTATTTGTTCGTCCAATTGCTGAAATGAAACTTGACAATTTATCACATGAAAAATGTTTACTCATTTTTTTCCCTTCTCATATCATTATTGAAGAGACTTCTGAAGTCAATAATATGTTGGTCTTCTTTCAAAACATAAAAACTCGTCAAATTGGAAATGATGTTTAACAAAAAGTGTTGACGTGGCGGGATTTGAGACTTAGTTAATTATCCCAAATCTCTTTGTAAATTGAACGTAATGCGAAAGTGACATTAATCTATTGTCTGATAATCTGGAGGCGTCGTGTGTGTCCGGTTTACATGCTTGGTTAGTTTTCTCACCTGTTAAATTAAAGTTTATTTGATGTAAGGTGATACAGGTAGGCTTTTTACACGCTATCCAGAGATACCTTAATCAACACGATGACTGTACAACATGTCCATCGGTATAACTAGTTCCAATCAGGTTCATTAGAAAGGAAGAATTTAATAATAACCGGAGTTGCCCTTGCTTTATGCTATATCATTTTATATCATAAATATATTCATTTTAAGCGGGTTTCCCTTTTATTTAATGTCACTAATGACCCGTAATAAAACAAAACCAACAAACTACCAATGTCTGGAATTGAAAATATGATTTTTTGGAAAAAAGTCATTCCTATAGCCAAAAGTTCTCAAGTCCTACTTTTTTAATTACAAAACGCTTGCTCAATTATGGGGAGGACATAGTGTAAGGGCTGATATATTTGAGCTTGACAATGTAACTTGTGACATTGTGCATGGCCACTTAATGGAGTAAGGTCCCCATCTCTTACCCCCCCCCCTCCCCCCCCCCCCCACACATACACAAACTGATATTTTAAAATTATTGGTCTACTTTTGCATATTGTGATTTTCGTCTTGATGCGAACACTATTCAGTGTTAAAGAAAAGTGTTTAAGAAATGCTCGTGTTCAATAAAATATCAGTTTATCAATTTAGTTTAATGTTCATAACATTCTGGTATAGTACATACGTCACACATCCTAGTCAGAAGAAAAAAATCCTAGTCTGTTTTAATTTTTTTAAGCAGATATTGGGAAATCATTTTTTATCCATTGCGAAATAACCGTATAGTTTCTTCATCCCGAAGGCCGTTTTGGATGGAAATATAGTTAAACTTCAAGTAGACTACGGGAAAGCGAATGTCCATGAGCACAGGATTTTTATGAAAATGACTATAATTCGATTGCTCAAAATAGATCAGACCGCTCCCTCGCGCTTCCTCACTTTCGGAACTTCCCGGACCCCGTCGGCCACTGGACAGTCACCTTTGGGAATAGATGATCCATCTTTATTTCATAAAACATGTTGTGAAGAAATTAACTGCATTCTCAGAACAGTTTTTGCGTTGGTAATTTTTAATTTCCTACCGAAAACACCAGTTACTAAATAGTTTGAATGGATTTAATTTAAGTAAATGTATAGATAAATTGCAGTGTCTATAATGAAGCAGATGTGGAAGCAAAGAAAATGTTTATAAATGTTGATGAAATTAAATATTTGGTGTAATATTGATGATGCGTTTAAAATCAACCAGCATGTTTGTAAAACCTGTGACAGTATAACATCAAATAGCACAACGACACCAGAGTCTAGCTGATTAGCATCGTAGGCTTGGCATGGCATAATGATTTATTATTGCCCAGACATCTTATAAATCTAACCAATCAAACACCGTCTCGATCAGTACTGATTTTCTGTGAATATTCATTATCTATTATGCTTACGTACAGTATAAGGTATGTTTTTAGGAGAAACCAATTACCAGTATCTGTCTTGTGTTAGAGATAAGACTATTAGAGATCAAAGTAGATGAATTATATATTAGTCAGGCCACACAGTGTGACGGACCGACCTCCCATGTTAACTCTAACTGAATACCGTTAACAGCCCGTCCACATTGTTATAACACTGCTTTAATGAAACGCAAATTAAACTGAGAATTAAGGTTTACACCAATTACTGAAGTTGTCATGTTTTTTGTAATACATCCAATCTATTATAGACGAGTGAATAAGAAACTATTTATTTGTTAACTACTCTTGTTTCTGTCTTCGTGTCGTGTGTAGACACCCACAAAATCATTATAAACCATAAACACAGAAAATAACACAGATCCTAATCGTGAGTTGCATTACCTAATTACCCATTTTAACTTTGTTTCTTAATTAAAATGTCATACAGTCAATTTAATTTTGTGGCAAGGTTAACCAGAAAATTCCTTCCAGATGTAATTTAATTAGAAATATGCTCGTTCTCTATGTGTGCGACCGTCCAACGGCCGGCTAGCTAGTGTTAAATTATTTTAGCGATTTTCTAACAGTTTGTCTCTAATGGCATTTATGGACTTCATGTTTTGTGCATGGGCTAAAAAATAATCTATTTTATACTTTTTGTTTTTTTTTAAACTTTTAAACTTATTTTGCATTTTTAGACAGATTCACAGTATATTCATGATAAACCATCCAAAAGTCACTTAATTTCAATAAAATACGAAATTCAATTGTATGTTTTTATGATAAGGTATATAAAGCCATAGTTGTAGTTGTTCCATTCATATATTCATACCTACAACGGGACTAAATTGTTTCCAATTGCAATATATCTATATTGTCAAGAATGTACCAGATTACAAAACAAAATCGCGATAAAAATAGTACAATGTATAGCTTGTCGAACTGATGTGGTGTCAACTTTAGATTATTTGTGCAGATCTTCATTAACAAATTGACATTAGCTCAACTCTATCTTCGGACATTTTCTTCGCGATTTCCACACCATTTTCATGGTAGTACGTAACACCTATTGTTCTATAAATGAAGTATGCACATTCTTTAAAATCTTTGTCATAATATGATTCATGTAAAGGCATATTCAAATTTCTGAGGGTATTATTTTAAGCCTGGCAGTGTTTATCAGTTTAGTTGCTTTCGTTCTCAAAGTTTATCGTTTTGGCAATTCTTGTTAGAAGTAGCCAAATTTTGACTTCAGTTTTAGAGGTTCACACGGACCTCTAAATCTGTAGTGTTGCCTTTTGACGATAGAGAGTCCGTATGTCTCCCTATCGACTGCATTAAACACTTTAATTGAATGCCATTAGGTTAATAATTTAAACAGCAGAATTAGCACTGATTACAGACCGCTATGCCCAATAGGTTCCATTCGACTGCATGGAGAACGATATAGCCATCGGTGATTGGCTGTGGATTGTACCATTTCTATCGAAATTCAATCCTATATCACAGTTTACCAGCAGGCCACCTATTCAGTTTAATTCAATGGCTGTTCAAACAATAAATTTAGAACGTATATTAATACCTGGCATAGAGAAACGTAGGGCATTAATTTGATTTTTAAATTTCGCAGATTCTCAACCTATGTCAAAAAGAAATTACCATGTCATTTTTTATACAGGATTATCGAGTACAGCGTAAATAATTAAATGGACCCAAATCCTGCTTAACAACGTCCTTACGGGTCGGAAAAGAAACAGGTTTTCATGAAATTGCCGTATATAGACTGAGTTTCTTCAACAATAAAAAACAAAACAAATAAATGCTCTATGCTTATCTGTATACCAGCTATAAATATAGGTGTATCTTAATCAATGCCGCGACAATTGGCAGCTATTTTGACAACAAAGGTCAAGAAGACTAGGTATTGAGATGTATACAAAATGACGTGTTGTGAATGCATAGATCAACGTATATAAAAAAATCTATCCGACATACCAACGATCGCTTAATGAACATGAGATAACCTCCAATGTATATAAAAAGTGTGCATTTGGAGATCATTGTCTTATAGCAGGTAACAGTCCCAATCTAGCTTCTCACTCCATAACTGACTGTGCGCCCTCACCTATTAAAACTAAAAACAAAAACTCTTATATCAATACAATGTGACAACCCTATACTACACCATGTCCTCTGTCCTTCTATATTTATTCCATGTCTAATAATGCCCTAATATTTCTATTACAAGGGTTAAAATGTGTAAGACGAGATTCCACATTACTACCCTTGCTGCAATTCGAGGCAAAAACGTGGCAAAAATTTAATTGGACTATTGTAGAAACAAGCAGCCAATCAGAAAGTCATTTACATATCAAAGTGTACAACAAACTAGCGTGGCGCGACTGTCAATTAGCGTGTCTGTGATGCTGTCAGGACTCGTTAATGGGACTAAGATCGTGCATGTATATTACATGTATAGCTTACTTGCCATCCTGTGTTTAGACCGCCTCTTTCTTATTCTAAGAAAGTTCCAATCTGATTGGGTGGGGAGAAGAGAGGTCATCCGAAAGTAGCTGTTGTAGACTCTATAGTACAAATACCGTCTATGAAGGCATGGTAAGAAAAAAAGAGAAGCTTAGTGCGACGATATTCTCTTCCGTCTTGCCTCGGGAAGATGAATGATGCCATGCTATTGTTTGTTCAACTGATCTAGATCATCCACGATACTATATAATGTCTACATGTTTTGTGTCATATCCTTTTGTAACATAAAACGTGAATTCTAAGTTCTGGGTTTAGGGATAATACATAACCTTAAACTAAACCTAACCCTAAACTACTCCTGTCGTAAGCCTCAACCTGTCGCGGAAATTGACGTCATATATCTTTCATGACTGGCCTGTTTTTGTGGTGTCGCGATATGAACTCTTTTTGTTATGAAAACCTATCTTAGTTGAAGTTACTCAACTTCAACCAATCACCAAACATATATCACTTGTATTTGCATACCATTGGTACACCCATTGTCTCTTTTGTTGTATATACTCTTTTGTATGGCCAGTCTATTGTTTAAATTATTCACTCAAACATGTATGCATATATAATGAACATGCCACAGTAGAGCTTATAAACTGTAAATAGACTAAATAATTTCAAGTTTTATTAATATACCATTATTTCTGTTAGACAAATATTTTTTTATTATATTGTAATTGTTAATAATTTATTGTTATAAAACTATTTATTGTTAAAATATGGCATTGCCTTGACTTTAAAACAAATTATTAGGCGCATTCGACTGGACGTATTCGTTAAGCACGGTGAAGCCGTTGTCTAGAATTTTGTTCGACTGGTACATGCGTGAAGTTTCGTTAAGTACGATTTTTCCCCCGTTAAATCGGCAACGTGTTCAGTAAAGAAAAATGGAACAAACATCGTAACGAAACGAAAACGTCCTGTCGAATGCGCCTATTGTAACATATATGAAAATAAATGATGTGATTGACGGATCGCAAAATCCAAACACGAGAAACGGCCCATATAACACAATTTCAACAGCCTTGTGGCACAAATCATTCCTATGTTGGTTTGGCACGTCCAATAATATTAACTAACAACAGTTTGGATTTTTCATTCCAACTAGAAACTTATACCGTTTTGTTTAAGTAGAATAGTCCTTTAAAAAATGATAGACCTATATTTATTTAAAAAAAAAAAAAAAAAAAAAAAGCAAATGAAGTTTCATCTTTAACGTGTTATAATGACAGACGATATACGATATTGTTACTTATAATTGGGGTCAAAAGTTAGTTACCACAAGATTCAACTTTACACAAGAATATAACACGGAAACCTTTTTTGTTTGTTCGATTGGGGTTTAACGTCACTCACATGACGGCGTGCCTGCCCAATGAGTAGGGAAACCAGTTTACACTGACAACAAACAAAGACAACCGTGACAGGACAACCACGGGAACAATAAAAAGGACATCTTAACCAGATCGACTACATGTTCCCCCTTACTTACTCCAGGATCACCAAGGCAACGAGAAGCTCCCTGCCAAGCCTCCTTAAGAGTAATTAACGAAAGGATGATATAATATGGATAGCAAACAGTCGTGAAACTAGCCTTACACGAATCAGCATGAGAATGAAAAAGACAATTAGAAGTTGTGTTGTACACAACTCGAATATTATATTCCCATAGTTCTCTGTGCTCTCTAACTGTACACAATATAAAAATTTCAAGGTTAACTTTTAAATAAAAAATTTCGAACAGCAGGCGTACAATTTCAGACTTATTTTAAAAGTCAGATTAAAGGCTTGTTTGTGTGATCTGTTTCAATTTAGATCTATCGGAGATTAAGAAACGTGTTGTGTCGATGCGTCTGTCAGCGTGTTTGTGTTACTCACAAAGGGATATTGAACCATGCGGTTGTAATAGTTATTCTATAGAAGGTCATCTAGTTCTCGAGGATCTCGTTCAGGTCCGCGATGATCAAAGCCTACAAGCCTGTAATCAGCTCATTCAGTTTGATAATGGTCGCCATACAACTGTTGTGGCAGCATAAATAATGTGGATTTTATGGGCCAAAAACTCAATGTAGCCTACACAATCATCGGAAAACGATCACAAGCTTTTAACAAATAATAGTATATTGGTTCCAAATTCGTTCTCGCGACAAATTCCCTCCCGCTGAATAATTTTATGACCGGGTGTAGGCCTATATTTGAAGTGGTTTTGTCATGGGTTGCATCGTGGAAGCTAATGGGATGATTTAAAACTAGAATTTGTTTTAATTAGTTAGAATAAATTTTAAAAACTAATCACCAAATCCAGACTAAAGAGTTTGCACTTAGATATAAATTGCCTTTTCTCGTTCGATCCATGGCTTTATTGTAGACCCTAAAGTTTAATTAGGAAATTGGTAGATGCAGAGTTCTGTATCTCTGATAGTCTATCATACAATGTAACCTTATTTAGAGACGCAGAGTTAGAGTGCACATAACTGTGTAATTTCACGTTTTTTTTCCATTACCGATTATTATGGGTTCAATAAGCACTGTCATATAACGTTTAATATTATGAACTTCTGGACACATTTTATATGCCAAACGAGACTTGAAATCGCCCATTAACCTTGTTAAAACACAGAAATACGGTTCAAGTATCTGTTGCTAACCCACCATTTTTCTGTCTTCCACCCTGACTGTAGACTTAAATTAAAGTATAGAAGGTCCTGTCACTTACAGTTTTTAGGCATGTTTACCTAATAAAAGGGTGAAGAATTTATTCGATTGGGATATTAAACCTCTATTAAGTCGGTAAGCCTACTTATTTGAAGCTTTGAGCCCTACTTCAAAAATTGCTGTAAGGCAATTACACGAATTGAAAACCTTCAAACTCAGTAGCTTGGAGAATGGTTATAATGTTCAGATTATTCTGTTAATTTTTGCGTTGAATACCTAAAGCTGGATTATAAGAAATCTGAAACACGAAGATTCTTTAACGAACACAGTTTATCCCAAATCTCTATATTCCGTAGAGACATAAATGAAGAAACGTGTAGATTTTTAAACACGAAGAAAAGCTTCCACTGGGGATTGAACCCGGGGCTGTCAGACAGGACCAACACTCATCACGCCTTAGCTATATGCCTATATCAAGAGGCTCACAACAGAAAAATCCGCGCTTTCATCAGAGTGTATATAGAAGCTATAAACGTGTTAGTAATGTGAGAAAGCTAATTGTATAGTTTACAGAGATGATCGTGCGTGTTTGTGGTGAATTAATCCGATTAAAGATATAATGACTAAACTGGTAATCGGATAACTGGATTATAGGGGTGTTAGTTTAGTGACGAGGAATCTATTTCATCACCTCACTTATCATGCACTATTACATTCACATCAAGCCACCGCGATAATCATACAAATATAGCCTAGTTTCTCCCATCGAGGCGTCTGGAAGCAAATGGGCAAATTGCACCTGGTTATAATATTCAGAAGGCACCTATATGGTAGGACATGTTATACTGTCCAGTTTCCGTTGTACATGTATTTACCGAGCCCCAGACCTGGTGTTATATAGTTAAACTGAAAGATTTGGACCAAATTAATCAAAGAAAATGGTACTTGGTGTTTGGCTAGCATTTCACCACGGCCTATGTCCTCAATGTGTTTGAAACTGATAACCGAACCTCACTGACAATACGAATGTTGATCAGCTGTTCATCTTAATAAGCCATCCCCGAGAGAAGAACCCTCCTGCTAAGTGCAGTATTTAGAGGACTATTAATTTACAACAGAGCATTTGCACCGAGGTTGTATTGCATATTGCTATTACTCTTTGGGGCTACAACGTCCTCATATAATTAGAAATATCCTGGCGTTAAACACCTATTAGTTAATCAACCAAATACGAGTGGGTCAACTGTAAGCAGACTGGTGCTGCACACACCCCACATTTACACCAAACAATACCCTTTAGTGTATGGATGGACCCCTTAGACTCAAAATTAAACAAACAACTGTTTATCCCTGTCAATTTAAGTAAAACAATCAAAGTGAAAAAAATTAATTCGAAATTTTAATTGAACTTTTCAGTGCGCTATTTGATAAACAAGACCATTTACGGGTTTTAGAACTTATAAACTCCCCAATAAACTTATTCTTATCTTATTTGTTAAACGATTTTTGTTTATGGTTGGACAGAAAAGTCCACTGAAATCCTGGTAAAGAAAAATTTCTAAAAAAATAAATTGGTCATTTTCTTCAGTTCAAGGGCTATTCTACTATAGATAAACTTATTTGTTTGGGTTATATATAGAAACTTAATGCCGAGAAATCCACAAAATATGCACAGTAAATTTTTTTCCGATATTAGTTCAAAAATTAGTTATGAAGTTATTATTGGATCTGTACCAAATCTACATATTTGGTTATCCTGAGTACCTAAGTTTTTCATAAATATATACACATATAGTATGCCGGATTATTTAGGATGATCGACCCAGGGGTCCAGTAAAATTATAACTACACGAATAAGAAATAAGCCGCTAAAAGATTCATTGGCATTTGTAATGTATTTGGGCAGTTAATATTTTTATTTCTGCTAATAATATAGGATACCTAATTGTGCTTAGGATGGGTGTGTATATATTCGGTGTCTATGCCAAGAATTTGATCAGAACGATTTATTAAGTCACTATACCTATTTATGAATTGTTGGTCAACTTGCCTCTGAACATTGCATGCATTGGCTAATCCGCCACTTACCAAGCCTATCCCTTTATGCATATATATTTATTTTTGTAAGTTTGTATGACCATATATGTTCGGTTATCACTAAAGTTTAGAAGGATAGCAACGTGTGAATGTTGGGGTAGAGGATCTTATTATATGCATCTAATCCATTTTAAAGATTTTATCCTAGAGGCAACATTTATATTCAAATATAATTAATAATCACGTAAATTTTAAAAAAGTGTATTGGGAAAGGTGAGTTCAGTAAAACAAAATGACATTCCTGGAAGAAAGAAATAAAAATCATTTCCAAACGTATGCAACAGATAGAAATAGAACCGATTTTACTTTTGATATTGTTTTTGTTTCTTTTTGTGTTTTTCCTTATGATGATCCTTTATATATGATGAATTTAAAATCTACAGCTTAAAACAAATAAATGGTCAGGCGAAAAAATATTAAACAAAAATAACCGGATATTCTTTTGCTCTTTCCAAATTCACAGTATAAATTTAATTTATTGACCTATGTAAGGCTTTTAAGTCAAGTGGTACATACAAATCAAACTGTTGTAATATGTGGCATCTTCCCTTAGAAATAATAGATGGTGGTTATTATGGTAGACTTACCAAGAAACGAAAACAAATTAAACAAAACAACGTCTATAATTTATTTGCATTTTTTCCCCTTCAAAAGTTACTATACAATAGAGGAGAATACGTTTGCCTCAATAAGTTGTCAATATAAGTTTTACAAATAAAATAATTGATAACATGTCTAAAGTCAAAGGCGCTGTTTATAGAATACACTGGTATAGGCTTATGTGATATACATTCCACTATCTTGAAACTTGTCATCATTAAAATCATTCAGTTACTTACGTGCATCTTTTGTATAATTAAACTTCGAAAAGAGACAATTTGGAGGTAAAATATTGGAGTATGCTTCATGTTTAGGCATGTGTTATAACAAAAAGTGTTCTTTCTTTCCCAAATTTCTCCAATAAACAACACAATCAACCCAGTGAATAAATAGAGGATCTTTAGTGATCTCCGGGTCACTCAAAAGATATCCTCCATTATATCCGCTAGCAAAATACACTTAATGGGAGATAACCTAGTGCATAGTTACATGTAGTTGATAATAGGAGTTATTTCCCGCTAATATTAAACCCATTCGTAATATTGATAGGTTCTGTATTTTGGATATTATGACAGTAATAAGGACATTTAACAGTTCCAATGTGGAGTTCCATCTAATTATTTATAGATGAGTGTTGGTTTTCAAAGGATTGTAAACGAGAACAAACCAATTTCATGTATGGTCCCTTAATTCTTGTGGCGGAAGGGAGCGTGACTATTGAATGCAGTTGAGACATGGCCTATAGGTCCGCAACAATCTCAGATACATACACAAATAAGAATGTAAATAATTACAATTTAGAAAACACGTTTCTTGTTCCCCTAGTCGATCTACACGTATGCTCAGCTGCTGTACAGGTCTATGGCTTATAGTTTTCGTGTATCTACTCACGGTCGCCTGGCTTGTAAGTGTTTGGTAGAAAATAAAATAAGTAATTTTTCGTATTTATAGATTGTGTGCAATTATACTCATTGGAGAAAAATACAAAATAAGCAAAGAAATCAAAAGCTAACATACAAATATGAATTTGTACCTATATGTAGACTACATGCAGTGTACGTAGTCCTGGTCTAGATACATGTAGTTTAGGCCAACACATCCTTGTTTTAAAATTAATTTATTATAATTAGATTTCTTTACTTATTTTATTTTCTTCAATGAGACACACTTTATAAATACGAACAATAAAGTATGTTATTTACTACCATACTACCATGTACAAGACAGACGTCAGTCGTCTCCACTATATACGGATCGCTACATTTTCATCTCGCTCCGCACACCGTGGCTATTAATATCGACAATACCGTTATCACACATAATTCATTTAAAAGTCTTTTTCTATCTCACTGTTATGTCCTCAAAGAAAAAATTGGTTAAAAAAATCTTGTTTCTACTACTTTAAACGGAAATTAATGCTATTTCCATTTTATTTGGCGAAAACAGGTGACAAAAACCAGCCAAATCGGACCACAGTGCTCAACCAATCAGAA
>JAQQZZ010086611.1:5836-18366 GCA_030265115.1 Mopalia vespertina
GGTCAATATTCAACTTTATGTATAAATAAATGTCAGTGTTCAGGTTTCTGTATTAATAAAGGTCAATATTCAACTTTATGTATAAATAAAGGTCCGTATACAATTTCTGTTAATAAAGGTCAATATTCAGGTTTATGTATAGATTAAGGTCGGTTTAGGGGATAATGTATTAGTAAGGGTCAGTATTTGGGTGTCTGGTTATGAGAGCATATATTTAGCTTTCTACTATATTTAAGACATAGGCTTAATATACTCAGGTCTCTGGATAACATGTGTAATTTTGTCATTGAAAGAAATTTGTAAAAGTCTGTAAAAACATACTTTATCGCATAAATATGTCATTTGCTTGTTATCTCCAAATAGAAATCTCTAAAGCCTTCACACAGTATGACTCGTTTTATAAAACAGATTTACTCCTTTCATATGGTTATAGTATGATAAGTTATCACCCACTATGGGGACTGTAGCCAATTGCTTAACTATGTCACATGATACCATATAACATCTGTTTTTTATTAGGTAAGGTCACATAGCTTTGATTAAGTCAACTAGTTTAAGAGTTTTCCTCATTGAGATGTTGCTAAAACATTATTAAACAAACTAGTATTTTTGTTGCTATTGTTTCTTTATTTTAATTGGGTGCCTCAATGTTTCTATATTTTTACATGCTTTAGGGCATATGTCCAGCCGGAAACTACTAATTATTTAATCTTTTCAGATGTTGAAATCATTAAATGTTCAAAATCAGATTATTATAGAGTTTAATGTACTGTTCACGTTTTTTAAAATATCTGGTAGCTTATTTCACTAAATGAGAAATAAACACGTTGAAGGGGTTAGCTTACAGTAATAGGCTATCAGATTAGTTTGAACTGTTGATTTATTCTGTCATTTTGAGTACTTGGCAGGATAACTGTATAACAAGTATTTGCATCTACCAAATGTTTGCTGAAAATGACATTTGTCTTGATTTAGCTGCTCACTTATCTGTTTTCCTTGAAACACTGTGACCACGAACATTTTTTTTAATTTTTGCATTTTTATGATTTTATATTGAAAATTGCTTTAATGCAAGTACGTAAAAAAATGATTTGTACTCTGGTCCTTGTGATCAGGCATGTTGCTCCAATTCAATAATTTATTGGTCTATACTGTCTTATTCACTTACTGGTCCATGCTTATTCACTTACTGGTTTAAACTCCTTAACTTATGTGTCGAAGCGCCCTCTGGCTAAGGGTAGTTTGTTTGAAGAATAACAAAGCTGTGTTTATTTAGCATTGGAGGAAAATTAACTTTCAAACATTATGGAAATGCTTCACATCTTGGTTGTGCTAGTGTCAATTATTGTTGGAATACACCATTGTCATATAAGTGAAATACCCTTAAGTACGTCTCAACTAATTCAGTAACTGATCCAAACTTTTTCACTTGTTCAAAATTATTCACTTATTGGTCCATACTTAATCACTTACTAGTCCAAATTTATTCAGTTATAAACTCAAGTTCAATCTTATCCACTTAATGGTCCAAACTTATTCACTTACTGGCTTAAACTCATTTACTTAATGGTCTTAACTTATTCAGTTACTGATCCTAACTTAATTTAATGTATTCACTTGTTCAAAATTATTCATTCACTGGTTAATTAATTCGCACTCTGGCTAAGGGCAGTTTGTTTGAAGAGTAGCAATGCTGTCTCTACTTAGCACTGGAGGAAGATTAACTTTCCAACATTATGTAAACCCTTCACATCTTGGTTGTGCTAGTATCAATTATTGTTGGAATACAGTACACCGCCATCATATAAGTAAAATACCCTTAAGCACGGCGTAAAACACCAATCAGTCGATCAATCAACCAAATTTATTCACTTACAGATTTAAAAGTATCCACTTTTAACTCATTTACATACTTACTGGTTTTAACTTCTTAATTTATGGTATGTACTGATTCATTTGTTCTAAATTATTTACTAACTTGTCCAAACTTATTTACTTACTGGCCCAAACTTATTCACGACAAGTTTCAAATTATTCACTTACTAGCTCAAATTTATTCAAGTACTGGCTCAGACTTTTGTTCACATTCTCCTGTAACCGGTTTCCTGGCCTGTACATAGATCTTCACCCCTACTTTACTGTCATCGATATAATTTGTATTTTACTTCCTGTATATGACTGTGTAACAGTTTAGAACAGATATAAAGCAGCACTAACACAGGACCTCTTTATCATTATAGGAGTATCCTGTATTTCTGGCTAGAATATCCCCTCTAGTCTTATGCTCTTTATCTTGTATTGTTAATATGACAATGTCCAATTGTTCCATGGTTTGCATCATGTGTCTCTATCTTGTTATTGTTGTATCCATTGGCTTCAATGGTGGTTTTCCCTCTGGCTAAGGGCAGTTTGTTTGAAGAGTATAGCAATGCTGTATTTACTTAGCACTGGAGGAAGATTAAATTTCCAACATTATGGAACCGTTTTACATATTAGTTGTGCTAGTTTCAATTCTTGTTGGAATACACCGTCGAGTGCCATCATATAAGTGAAATACCCTTAAGCATGGCGTAAAACACAAACCAATCAATCGATAAGTGGTGGTTTACATATTTCTTTCGGCCAATATATAAGTGAAATAACCCAAGTACAACATAAAATGCAGTATAAACATACAAAATCAGGACCACCATCAAAATGTAAATGTGTAATATGAAGAACACTGTATTGCTGATTATAAATCGGTGTTATCACCTCTATGTGGCTGTATATAACTACATGTATATAGCTTATACATTATAAAAATGTTATTTGGCTGACACCTGTATATCTGAGCTGAAAGTGAGACACATACGTGACTCGGAAGCCGGTTTCTTGTAACTCTACCATCTTTAAACACATTTACAGTCTGTGAGATAGTGACTTCAATACTAGAGCTCCATATCAAATTTACTGCTATCTATGATTGAAAGAGGAAGTGGTACTTCCTTGATGCCTGAAGGCAGACAAGTAGAGTGTACACCACAGACAGGGCTACATTTATTAAGGACCTCTTACTTTGTTGGGGTCATTGATCTGGGATAGGGAGCGCTACTGAATGTTGAACTCTGGGCAAGTCCTGGTTTTACTCTACCCCATGTTTCTATGTTGTATATGTAGAGATATATTATCGGCACACATAAGTTATATCTATCGCTAAATCCATTTACCAAACCTGTGTGGCCGCTGTAAGCTGTGGGCGGTTTGTATCGGTTACATATTGACTAAAAATATATGTTTTTTAATAAAATTAAAAAAAGAAGTCATATAAGAAACTGATCCATAGATATTCTGCATATACGTGTAGAACATAAACTGCCTAGCCCTTGTGAAAAGTGTAGTGTACTCAAAAATACATCAATTATTTACGTCACGGAAAAATCACAATTTTATGTATCAGTGTATATGTTATGTTTTATTGATTTATTAAAATGATAGTAAACAAAATATAAAGTGAACCAGAGTAGATGGGCTGTAAAGAAAAGCTATGAAAGATTATGTATGCTGATACTTTTGGTAATAGCATTAGAGCCAGTTATTAAGTAACACATGTTGGTTACTTATTAACTATGGTAGACTTTTCAAGCCATATCGTTTCTGATTTCATAATGTTCATTATTATTCAATAAATATTCTTCAACATAATTTCAAACTATTTTTCTTATCAATTCAAGAGCCATGAGCATTTATTAAATAAAGTGATATATTAGCTGACAATCACTGCTTCACTTAGAATTCTATTGTAATGGGAGAGTGATGGTCGACTCTTTGATCGTCTGATAGCTAAAGAATGTGACTGCTGAAGACTGTGTGACAGCTGAAGACTGGCTACGTGGCAGTTGAAGACTGACAGCTGAAGACTGGCTATGTGGCAGTTGAAGACTGGCTATGTGGCAGTTAAAGACTGACAGCTGAAGACTGGCTACGTGCCAGTTGAAGACTGACAGCCGAAGACTGGCTACGTGCCAGTTGAAGACCTGCTACGTGCCAGTTGAAGACTGGCTATGTGGCAGTTAAAGACTGTGACAGCTGAAGACTGGCTACGTGCCAGTTGAAGACTGACAGCCGAAGGTTGTGTGACAGCTGAACACAGACTGTGACAGCTGGTGACTGTGATAGTTGGAAACTGTGACAGCTGAAGATGCTACGATGACTGAAGATTTTGAAGGCTGACGACTTTAAAGGCAAATGAATATATAAAGCTGATATTTTATTTACATGTAGTTATGTAATACATGTAATAATATACTGTATATTTAAATTAGTTTTAATATTATTCTTGATCTTTTCTATTTGTAGTTATGTGTTTCGTCTAAGTTGTACTCGACTTGGTCAGTGGGCTATTGGCTATGTGACGGCTGATGGTTTGATTTTACAGACCATTCCACAGAACAAATCTCTATGTCAAGCTTTACTCGATGGGCAGAGAGAAGGATTGTAAGTAATAAACATGATACACAAACAATGGATATCAGGATATGTCTATTTAGTTAACAAACGTTAAACAACATGTCATTTTTCATATTAAGCTTACTTTACATCAGTTTTTCCTGTCCATATTTAATCAGTCAGTTGGACTGCTAAGCCTCCTTCAATTATTGATGAAACAAACGGGTCAGAGGACACCTTTGACCTGATGTGCAAAGGTGACATCCACGATCACAGGTTGTTGCTTAGGGGTTAAAAACTGCCCAGTGGGTCTTACTTACCTGTAGTAATATGACAATGACCTGTCTTTATTTTGACATCGAATCAAAACCAAAGCCACCGTAGTCGTGTCAACATGACAACAGTGGTCATTGTTGGGCAACTTACACCAGTCGCAAGGTTTTAAAAACCATTTGTATAAAAAAATAATGGGAATTTGAGGTATGAAGATTAACATTGTAATATACAAATATTAATGTGACATCACAACCCAATCACGTATTGTTGATTAATATTCCCATGGTTCCCTTGTATTGTCTTGGCACCATACCATAGTCTGATTAATTAAGATCATATTGCAAATAGTAGTTTTTTTTAATGCTATGTTTGATGCACTTGAGAAAGGCCCAGGCATGAGGGCTAAAAGTTTTTTAAATTAAATGTTTACATGGAGTAGCTCAGGAGGTAGGGGGATGTGTTGTGCTCTCCAAGCAATGGGGTAACCAAGCCTGTAATCTTTTCTGGAAGAACCTTAAAATCGGTTCTCTAAAATTTTGTGAGATAACCTAACATTTTGCATTTTCCCCTGGTTTGCTGATTTTTTAAGTACCTAAATGTGCCTTTGTGAAAAATAAAGCAAAATTGTTTAAAAATACAATCTACATTGATTATGTGATGACAAAATTTGTCAAAATCAGTGGCAAAATACAAATTTAAACTAAGACTGCAAACAATTTGGGAAACCTATAAATCTGTCCTCCTAAATTAAGTTTGCATAACCATTGGGAAACCCCATTCTGTCCGTTCTCAGCACAGGCCTAGGTAGCACGAAGGCAAACTGTTGTAGCTGATCTGTTTGTGAACACTGTAATACGTCCTGTCTTCTCTTAGTTTGTTGCCAGTTGTGTCGAGAATAGTTTGTTTCATCCATTTGACTGAGATGCCATCGTGTGAAATAACCTTAAGTACAGCGTTGAACCCAAATCAAGCAAGCATCTTATTGCACCATATTTTGGGTTATTGTGATTATCTTATATCTTATCTTAGATCTTTGTCAGTGAAACCAAGGGTGGTGGTCTACACTCGTTCTGCTGGCATGGCATCATACAAGTGAAATAACATATGTACAACCTAAAACCCTAATCTATCAAGCACAAAACAATAGACCGATAAAATGTGATTGTTTTGATGATTACAGTTTTCTGTACCCTGATGGCCGTAGTATTAATCCTGACTTAAGCTTCCTGGTACAGGACTGTCAGGAGGACCATATTAAAGTAACTCAGGAACAGTACGAGTTGTATTGTGAGATGGGATCTACTTTCCAGCTGTGTAAAATCTGTGCTGAGAATGATAAAGATATTCGGATAGAACCATGTGGCCATCTACTGTGTACTCCATGTCTGACACAGTGGCAGGTAAGTCTTATACAATTCTTGTAACCATCATCCCACTGTGAATCTCTCTTCCTTTCCTACCTTCCTCGTATAAACACGATAAGTCAGACTCCTCTGTTGGGCCCATGTACTCATTTCAAGTTGTGCCCCTTTATCTCCGCCAAGTTGACCTGAGATTTTGTATAATGGAGGATATAATGTTTGTTATTGAAATAGCATTTGCTATTGGGATAGTAACAGGCAAGCTACCCAAAGCGATCACAACTTTATGTAACAGAATGAAAAATTGAAATAACAATGGGAAAACACTAACATATGATTGTAAACAGCTTTCTATTAGGCTTCTCTCGTCGTCAAGAGTGATTGCCCTTTTGTTATAAACAATTGAGGTCAGGGTGAAAGGGGATAAGTCTGGTCTTACGCATTTTGACTTTGCCTTGGGAAATTGACCACAAAACTTACATGCTTTCTTTGACGAACATCGTCTTTACTGAGCAGAGAATATTGTGTGAGCCCTCTGTATCTCTCACACATATAATCAAAACATAGTACAGATGGGTTGAACAAGTTTCTCACAATACATTTCACAGTTTCATATACAACAGGCCCTATTTAAGATTCAAACTTACTAGGCAGGGTGGCTTTTAAACGGCAGATCTTTACAGAATTTTTTTTTTTATGGAGTCCATCCCATAAAATTGTTACGTATTTACCAGATCATGCTAACAACTCCTAGGTACAATACCAACACTTGGTGACCAAGCAGAGACAACAAATCAAGCTAACATCATAAGAGTTTCCAGTTAAGCAGAACAATTCAGATTGTCCAGAGTTAAGCACAATGGAAGGACAGCATTGCTAGCTCCAAACAAACTGCTCTTAAGTATTGGGCACAAATATTTTGGAACCTGGGAGATATACACTTCATTGTCACATTGTATCATTTCCTCTTTAAACTAAAATCTACAAGATTAATTTTGCCGTACTTGTAATTGATGTATAATTGAATGTTCTCTATACCAGGATTCGGATGGCCAAGGATGTCCATATTGCCGTTGTGAGATCAAAGGCACAGAGCAGGTGGTTGTTGATCCGTTCAGCCCAGATTGTGCTCATACAGTCACCGTAATAAGAGGAGATTTCACCCAGGACTTAGATGATGATGACACATTGGAGGTAAGAATTCGGAAAAAACAGTTTTAATTAGTGTATACGCTAGAGAAAGTTAAATAGATGCATCAGTAGGTCATTATGTTTCAAACAGATTCTCCAATTTTTGTTTGCATCTTTGCTGGCAATGATTAAAAGTGTTATTATTTAGTGCAATGCTAAATTTTTCTTCCACATCAGATCTAGTAACTGACTGTACTTGTTGGTCTTTGTAGGCTTTTCATCAAAAACTTTAAAATTAAATATTAGATGGTAGCATTCCAATTAATCTTGCCTTACAAAATAGGGACAGCTACTGAATATAATCCCGTGTCATATCTTTGTGATATTGTTTAAACAACAGTTAATTCTGAAGTCATTTTAGGCTCCAATCTAAACTGACACATTTGTTCAGTGGTTTGAGATTTCCTCTGGAATGTGATAGGTCATTACTCAAATTTTGGTTTGAAAAACTGATAACTTTCGAGAAACCATTGCTGATTCATGTAGCTCCTGTAGCTCAGCCTTGAGAAGAGACAGTATTTAACACTGAATTTTCATCAACATTAAACCTGATTTTCCACTGTAACTTATTTTATAACTACCAGTGTAACTGAGAAGAAACCTATGGCCATGGTTCATTGGTCGATGAGTCAGGACTAATCCCACTTCTATGGAATGCACACAGTTTTCAGTCCCCTTGTCAACCTCTTGTATTTGAGAGAATCCGGGGCAATTGCGAGGGCAGTTCTTGTGAGGTTTCCACGATATTAAATGCTGAGTGAGATATGGACAATTAGTCATCATAAAAGTGAAATACCCTTGAGTATAATCAAACAAACATAACCAGAGAGAAGCTTTATCTGTATACATATGTAATAATTTCAGATTTGTAACTACCTTTTAGTTACTATCTCTTTGCATGTGTTTCGTAATTATATTACAATGTTATTTCATTACAGTCACTTAAAATTCAAAACGGTAGAATGTAATTAATAACTTATATATTTCCATTGTAGGACCCAAGTCAGTGGCTAAGCCAAAGTAATTTACAGACTTTATCCCATGCTACTAGAGATCAGGTAATGTTCTTGAATTTTTCCTCTTGTCTCGTCATCAAGTGCTTTTGTAATTTTGAAACTTTATATACATTTTCCAATCTTCAAGATATAAACTGCAATCTGAAAGTTGATATTAGAAACAAAAAAATAACTCCAACTTTTTATCTTGAAAAGGACGGAAGGTTATGTCATCTCTACTTACTAATCAGTAATGGTGTATCTATGACCTTTGACCTTTCACGTTGATTAATTGTAAACTTAACTGTGTATTCCTGTTCCCCAGACAGTAAATCCTCCATTACTGATTAGTTAGTAGAAATTACATAACCTTCCGTCCTTTTCAAGATAAAAAGTTGGAGTTATTTTTTTCTATTTTGTTCTACGCCGAGTTGCTGACACATGGCTCCTCAAATTGTTTGTCTCTTTGCTTTAACTTATGAACAAATGACAGATATCTCCCAGAAATTATATGTATGGCACAGTATGTGCATGACTTTGACAAATAGTACTTTTGTGGCACTCTTTGACGTTTAAACTTCCAAGAAAAAAAACGGCATTTGTAACTGTTGGGGTGAATGTCGTAATTGAATGAGATTGACGGTATAAAACTATAACCTCAGTTTTTTAAAAATATTCTTACCACTTTGCCATATCTGGTTGATTTTGTCACACTTTCATTTGAAAAGCTAATGTTTAAGGTCTTTCCTCAGTTTTATTGGATAATATCAGATTTATTCATATCGAACATGTGCCCAATAGAAACTGGTTTGTACAAATAACTCCCACTGTGAAAATAGACAACTCTGTCTGCCGGCTATCACGTATGCCAGGCTGTGATTGCTGACGTCCCATTGTGACTACCATTAAATTACTCAAAGACTTCATCGTTTGGTGATCCAAGTGGGTCAATACTTAAAGTACACACTCTCAAATGAAACATTATTATACATACTCAGTGAAAATTCTGCATGAAATCAGATTTTCTTTTTTTACCATAACATTTTTTATTCACTCCCGAAAATTTCCAGCGAGTCTGACAGATTTCCCGGGAAGGAGCTTCTCGGTTTCACCATTTTTCCAGCCATGGGAGTGGTTATATGGTATGAGCTATGTGCTATTGCTGTCAATAAACCAACTGAAGAGTCATATACTGTAGATGAATTTAAACTTTATTTCTTATTTATTTACAGTCTAGTAGTCATCTGTCTCCTCTGGCCTCACCGAGTGCGTCTCGAAGGGAAGGTCCGCCTCCTGTTCCCCCTCGACTCTTCTCACCTGTGGAGTCACCTGCTCACTCCCCAACATCTTCACCACAACCACCCAGGTAAATCAAGTCAGAAATCAGAAAAAGTTCGGCTAGAGTTGCACACATTAAGATCTACTGTCAAACTATTGTGAATTTTCTCCTAAATATGAATTTCAAACTACTTTCCACATTCTTTCATCCTAAGTTATTTTATATTAAATGTAAAACTTGTCTTATAACAGTTAGCAAGTAAATTATAAATTGTGGTAGCTAATAGCAGATATGATGTTATTTTATTGGTACATGAAGTATACAAAGAGGACACAGTTATTTGAATTCCCAACAACAAATTCTTGTGCACAGGCCTGGTTGAGATATTCTCAAAAGACCAGGCTTGAACATTTCAATATTAAATATTATTTATAAATACATGTAGTAGACAACAATTTCAATCAGAAATTACAATGGTCTCTTATTACTACTTATTTTGGTTTTCTTCTTGGTAGGGCTTTGGTTATTCCAAAAAGTGTAAAGCCTGGCCAGATCGACCATGGGTGGCATGCAATTTCCCAGTTTTGTTAATTGGACTATGATACACTCTTTGACTAGTCAGATTTTTCTATGAGCATCATGGTTCCTTGAAGGCATCATTGATGTCATGCATGTACAAAATTCTAAAGCCTTTTAAAAGCATCTGTCTTTCTGCCGCAACAAAGCTTAACTTTGATTTCAAAAGTATTTTGTAGATATTGTAAGCCTTATCTAATGATTGGGGTTTAAGTTTCTCCGAGTCACGGCTATATAAAAGTTTAACAGCTATGTCACTATACAGCGAAACGGTTTAAAATGATCTGATAATTACCATTCTCCATGCTCAGCTGGCCCTCGGCCATGGCTTAGTGGTTAGCGAGTGCACTTTGTGAGCCTACTTCGATGTACTGTTTACAGGATCGCGTCCGTCTGTCGACCCTCAGGTATATGAGGGAGTCACAAGATTTGCCTCTGGTAATAGTGGGGGTGGTTTTTACGAGGTTTCCTCCTGGTTTTCCACCGTAATAAGGCAAGGAGCAGTGTGAAGTGGACAATCCGTCGTCATATAAGTGAAATACCCTTGAGTACGATGTTAAACCCCAATCAAACAAACAAACAAACAAAACTTGACAACTTATATTGAAAACAATTGTTTCTATGTGAGTTTGTCATCTAGACAGTCTTTAAGAATAGTAATCTTTTTAAAATGTTCTTGAAATAACCTTGAATATATTTACTTTGACATCTTTTACAGAAGATTTCATTTTAAACCGTAAGGCAGATTCTCACATGCAATGGCTGTAAATTCACGACATAAGCTTTGTAGTCTACAGTTCTAGTATCAACCTTGAGATGATTCTAATTTGATTTGTTTGGGTTTAACACTGTTGTCTTTGTTATTTCACTTATATGCAAGACCATCAACTTCGACAGTAATTTCTGGCCCAGGGCAGTGGTTTAATGGTTAGTGTGTCTGCCTACTGATCCAACTTGATGTGCCGCTCACAGGCTTTAGTCATGCCACAGCGTAGCTGAAAAACAAGTGAAATACCCTTAAGCACGGTGTAAAACACCAATCAATCAATCAATGAATAAATCAATCCATCAATTCATTTCTGAATTCTGTTAAAACAAATATATATTACTGAACAAGAATTCTGTTTATTTATTTTTTTCCAGAATTTATTTTGTCAAGAGAAGAAAGCCTCTGAGAGGTTTGATTTGCCGTCAAATTACCAAATGTTAACTGAAATAGGAGAAGCTAATAGTGCCATCTTGGATAAAAAGGTAATGTACTTTGTGTTGTCTTGTATGTGGCTATTGTTCTGGGGCCAGTTGCTCCAAAGACAATTAACCGCTAACACCAGATTAAATCGCTAACACCGGGTTAGAGATAGACCTTCAACATGGCGTGACGTCATCTAATAGAGGATTAAATTTAATAGCGCTTCTAGCAACCGGCCCCTGATTGCAAGTGGTTGGTTAGAGGGAGCTTCCTCTTGCCCTAGTGCTTTCTGAGCTAAAGAGGAACAGGAAGCCAACATGTTTGTGATGTCTTTGTATTGTCCCAGGAGTGTCCTGTATTTGTCCTGTGATGTTCTTTTGTGATTGACCCAGTGTTAATATAGTTTGACTGCACCTCTATGTATGAATCAGCAACTCACTCAATGGATCAGTCTGTTTCAGGTGTGTCAGTTATTAAAACTCAATGAATCACTCTGTTACAGATGTGTCAGTTATTAACACTCAATGAATCAATCTGTTTCTGGTGTGTCAGTTATTAAAACTTAATGAATCACTCTGTTTCTGGTGTGTCAGTTATTACCACTCAATGAATCACTCTGTTTCTGGTGTGTCAGTTATTAAAACTCAATGAATCACTGTTTCTGATGTCTCAGTTATTAACACTCAATGAATCACTCTGTTTCTGGTGTGCCAGTTATTAAGACTCAATGGATCAGTCTGTTTCAGGTGTGTCAGTTAATAACACTCAATGAATCACTGTTACAGGTGTGTCAGTTATTAACACTCAATGAATCGCTCTGTTTCTGGTGTGTCAGTTATTAAAACTCAATGAATCACTCTATTTCTGGTGTGTCAGTTATTAAAACTCAATGAATCACTCTGTTACAGGTGTGTCAGTTATTAACAAAGTATGAGGGGTTAGTGGAGTACATGCACTTCTCAGACCAGTTCTCGGGACCCAAGCCTCAGGAGTAAGTAGTAAATCTCTCCCTTTGTTTAATATGTATGGAAGATGATCTCTGACAAAAGTGTTCTGTGTGTTGCTATATCACTTGAAGATGTTCTAACCATGTATTTCTGTTAACGTCCAACGGCCTGGACTTCACTTCCTGGTTTGGTCATTCCTCCCCTCCTAACATTGAAGAGTTACAATAATTATCGTAGAATCTCATGTAAACACACGAGAGTCGGACCTCGTGTAGTGAAAGCCAAGAT
>JAQQZZ010086621.1:0-35022 GCA_030265115.1 Mopalia vespertina
TTCCCCATCTGTGGATATAATCGAAACAATTCCGTCCTTTATGCCTTGGAACTGTGGTTCTATGGATTTATTGCTGTGGACTTGGAAGAAGTGCAGATTGTCATAACAGACTGCTTTGTGAAAGTCTACTCACTTGGACTGAACTATTACACAGGTTCATACGCTGATCCATTGTATGCTTTATATGTGAGTTACTTTATATAAACCTTATATTTTCATTGTATCTAACCTTAAATCGTATTTCTTAAAGTGTTTCTGTCATTGTATATTATACTGTACAACGCTGCTATTGTTGTTGTTATTTTACAATAAATATTGTAAATAAATAAAATCGATGATTGTTTTTTCTATGTTTGATTTCTACCGTAACAATATATATAGTGATTAGTAGATGGTAAAACGTTAAATTATCACTATCATAGAACACAATCCAATGAGTCAATTGAGCTTGACGAATATTCTAAGTTTTAAATGCCTCTGTGGCTCACAGAACGGAAGTTTCGTCGACTGCGCATGCGCACCGGTGAATTTCTAAATTTAAAAATGGCCGTAGGAAAGCCGCGGAATCCGGCATTGACAAATTTTTGACGCCTGCAATGGAATCTATGTTTAGTTTTACAAAATGACACCGGTTTAAGCCGTCGGATGTGTTAAAGACCCCAGGTGAGTTTTACTTCGCTTGGTTTGTTGTTATTGTTCGATTTTGGGAAATATGGCGAAGCCTGTCGCTGTCAACTTCTAGGATCTCAAGAACCGATGTTTACCCGCTAGATACAAGTGGCTGTGGTCTCGATTAGCTACTGAGTTAGAAGGCTTCAAATCGTGTAATTGCCCTACAGCGGCATCTCAAGTACCAGGATGCATTGTTGGAGACGGGGCCAGGTTAGGAATATGACGGCTTGACAACAAGAAGTTGGACAGTGATGTTCCATTTTTTTAAACGCGGATTCTCGACGATTTAAGGATGCAATTGACATAAAATATGTATCACAGGGTTCAGAATACAAAACATAGCTGGACAGTAGTTAATGAAACACATAAAAGTCAGTAAGTGTAAAAACTTAAAATTACACGATTATAAGCGTTTAAACTCTGTATCTCTACGGCTACATGATATGATAGACAATCAGAGATACAGAACTCTGCATGTACGACACATTCCAGCAACAGGCCCAATGTACTTTGGACACATGCTGCAGATTATGTCACTTAAAATCTGACCTTCTGTTCTGAGATGGAAATTAGTGCCGTGGGTTGGTGATAAAGCTTGCTGATCAAAATCT
The DNA here is from genome assembly GCA_030265115.1 of Mopalia vespertina. Taxonomy (NCBI): domain Eukaryota; kingdom Metazoa; phylum Mollusca; class Polyplacophora; order Chitonida; family Mopaliidae; genus Mopalia; species Mopalia vespertina. The sequence goes on from JAQQZZ010086621.1 coordinate 1,284, forward strand.
TACAATAACCGTTCAAAATTGAGTCACATTTCCATGTTAAATAACAATAACTGAACAAATTCACTGCTAAATTTGTAAATAATCGATCAACATATTTTTGTTCTTATTTTAACCCAGCTGTTGACTAAACAAAACTTCTTTTCTCAGTTTATTTCCCTCATAGCATTTGGTTTAGTTATTGGTTGGAACAGTCATGGTGTGACGTACAGAGATCTGAGCAAAGATGATGTGAATATTATTGGTGATTTGAACTTTTTCATGGCAATCTCCGTCATAAGTTGTTTCGCCACAGTAGTTGTTGGCCTCATCATTTTATTAGAAATTAGATCTTTTACAGCATTGCTGGTAAGTACACAGACTACTTAGTTTTCTTTATTTGTGTCCATGATCAAATAGAAAAGTCACTTGTCTGTTCTAATGATCTGTGTTTAAATTTTTTATTGCTGGACTTTTTCAAAGACTCTGGACACCAGTGGATGGATGATTGTTTGAACGCAGTCATCTTGACTATTCAATCTTATGCATTGTTTGGGAAAATCATTATTTGTTTATAATTAAAATTGTTTTGGTCTTTTCTATTGGCAAAATAAATTAACCTTAAGATTGAAGGCAGTATTTCTTTAAGATAACAATGTAAGTTCAAATATAAAAATTTTTTTGGTTAATTTCAGGATATGATATTTAGTGGAACATTTGCCCTTTTCTGGGTCATAGCCTCTGTAATGATGTATGTTGGCTTGGACAATATAGCCTATTCACAGCCCATTAAACAGTCTGATATTACATTTACCAGCTTAGAGGCAGCAGCGGTAAGTATTGAAAGCACTTGGAGGACATTGTTATATTTGATACAGTGAAATGGAAAGAAAAAGGACATCAAAATGTTATGTATATGTTAGCTTTTTGCGGTTTATCACCCTCACAATGGTCTTCCAATAAGAGGTGGAGCGTTGTTTTTTTAATTTATTTTGTATGCCTGTCTGGGATATTTCTCTGGGGTGTATCTTGTGCAGTTTTAAAAAACATCACAGATTTCTGTAAAATTGTGGATAATATTTGCAAATTAGCAGTTTATTAAATGAAAGCTTATTCAAACGCTGTCTGTGTTGTATCTTGGTTACTATTTAACTTATAAGTTATATGCTTTGATACTCAGCTTGTTTGTCATTATTCTTTTTTTTTTTTCTTGTTTGATGGGTGGCATTGTCAAGCCATCTGTGATTTTCTTGTTTTACTTATCATTTTGTATAATTTCAAGAGTAAATCGCTCTGGTCCAGGTGTGTCAATTAATTAAAAATCTTGTGCTAGGAACACCTAGCAGATACAATTTTGTGATAAAGAAATATTTAATGAGGTTAACTGGAGTATAAATATATTGGTAGATGCCAAGCCAATAACTTTACCAAAATCTTCAGACAAGTTTTAATACAATGTGTTGATGTATGATTTTCATCTTTGTGTTTATCCAGGGCCTAGGGTTTGCCAATGCTGTGTATTTTGGTGGCAGCACATGGTTTGCTATATCAGCTCAAAGAGAGTCCGGGACACAATCATTTGGGCCAGCCCGTCTATCAGCTGATCTACCCAGTGATATTCTGTATGGAGAGAGCGAACAACGCAACAAAATGTAGGTGGCTAAAACTGTTGTTTTAGTAGGAATAGTTTTGATCAACAAATTGTTCCTTGTATTATCAACAGTTGCTCACCCTCTGGCTTAGGGGAGTTTGTTTGAAGAGTAGCAGTTGTATCTTTACTTAGTACTGGAGGAAGATTAACTTTCCAAGCTCCAACATTATGAAAACATTTCCCATCTTGATTGTGATAGTATCAAATATTGTTGAAACACACCGCTGTTATATAAGTGAAACACCCTTAAGCATGGTGTAAAACACCAATCAATCATCAGAGTGAGACAAGACCATGGCATGTGGACGTCGGACTCCATTTCATAGTTGAGAATACAAAGCATACCAGCAAATATAACTAACACTACCACACTCAATATTACCTGCAATGTAAATTGGGTAGGTAAAAGATTTCTGAAAACCGGTCTTTGTCTTGGTTATAGATTATTGAAAACATTTGATTTTACATCTGCCTTAGATACAGCTATATTAGAAATGATTCAAAATATATTAGAAATGTGAACAAAAGTGTTGTTTGCTTTATAGAAAAAATGGCTGAGATTATGGTTGTGCAAAGTAGAGTTCATTTAATTGCAGGCCTTTGCCGTAACCTTTTCCGGCATAAGTCTAATAACCTTAAGATCGATCCTCTAAAAATTTTGTGAGATAACCTGACATTTGCATTTGCTGCTGCTTTGCTTATTTTGTAAATACATAAATGTGCAAGACAGTTATATCCTGATAAATTAGTTTAATAACTCCTTTTGCAAGTGTGATATTTTTAATTAATAACTCCTGTTTGCCTGTCAGGATAAGTACTGTCTTAAATTAGCTGTTTCTTGATGTTCAATGTCAACTGCGTTGTTTTATGAACAAATAGACAAGAAAATGTTGTACTGTAAGTTCTTGTTAATACTCTTCAACTAAGCAGTATTCCAAGAGGAAACAGAGCCTATTTGTTTGGACTTCGTGGCTTTAATAGTGGTTCGTGTATCAGCCTTCTAATCCTACTTCCATGTACCACTCACAAATCCATCTGTCAACCATCAGGTATAGAAGGGAGTCACACGATGTGGCTCCTGCAGTGGGAGTGATTTTTACAGCCTTTCCTCTCAGTGTTCCACCTTTTTTAAACAAGGAACAGTGTGACAATCCATCATATAAGTAAATTTGCATAATTCTCCCAGGAAAATGAAGAGTACAGAGCCTGAGTACGCTGATCCTTCAAGAACACTGATCCAAAAATCTGAGTATACAATCACAAGATAAAACTGAGTCTCATAGCCTAATAATTTATTTCCTAAAATAAAAATACTACAAACTTAACCATTGAGATTCTGCTTATATTGTGTATATGTCATGGGTTTAGTTTTCTTATGTCATTATTATATCCTCTCAACCCTCAAGAAAAGAGACTAGACTTAATTGCCTGTGAAGGGTTTTGAGGGCTGGCATGCTGTCATGTGAGTGAAATAACCTTAAGTACGGCATTAAATCCTTATAAAAAAAAACATGTCTTACGTGTATATTGTCATGGAGTTCTTACATATATTTTGTTTTAAATTTCAGATTCAGTCCAGATGCCACGATTTTCTGAGCCTCCAGATCAAATACCTTGCCACACACCCAAAGTGCATTCCACAGCCTGCAAGCCTTCATCACTGCCTTCCCCCTCGCCTTCAAGTACTGCTTCGCCTTTCACTGTTTTATGTTTCCGAGTACACTTTTGGTATCAGAAACCTTTTTATATGTGCACAGTTTCTTCTATTTTTCTATGTGTCCAATGACCAATTTAAACTTGGTTTTATATTTTTTTGGCTCAATAAGATTTTTTTGTAGATATTTTTGTCATTAAGACCTTTTATCCCCATTTTAAGATTCTGCATTTAAGATTAAAAAAATACATTTAAAATAAATCAATTAATTACTTCGATTAGACCAGCCAAAGATTTTTTATGTTGTTATTTTTAGAAATGTTGTGCTGACTAGGAAGCCATGCTCGTTTCACTGAAACACTGGAACAAGTCATAATACAACTTCTTTAAATAAACACTTAAGTACTTAAAGGTGCAATTAAGCCCGACAGAGCTTTACTGTTGTATAAGTGCAATTAAATATTGTATCACATGGGTAATTTAAGCCATTTTTCATTAATCTTCACCTTGGTATTTTTAAGATTATTTTGCTATGTTCTTCTACATAAAGATTCACAGCCTTTATTTTGATAAAAAAATTTGGGTCCATTTTGCAGTGAGCCTCTGTAGCTCAAACGTTAGAGCACTGGCCCTACTAGCCAGAGTTAGAATCCAGGTGAAGGCAAGAACAATCTTATTTCTCAACATTAAATATATAATCTGTTTGTGAGTTTTAAGCCTCTAATAAAGGGCAATATGTTCCAGTCATAGTTACATTGTATACTGTTTTTACTTACCAATGCAGGAGCATTGATTTTCCAGCACCGATATGAACCTCACAGTTAATAATTTTATTAGATTGGTTTTTACTGGCTTCATATAATGGGAAAAATAAACACAAATAAATCAATCAATGAAGGTGTTCAGAATTTTGGTGAAGATTGTATTCAGGCAAGTATCCCCAAATCTGGATTTTATTCAGTGGTTTGCCGTGTATGCTTAATTTGTCCTCCACAGTGTTTGAAGGGCTCCCTGTTCAGGGGTGTTCTTCAGGATAGAAAAATATGCCTTCAATGAACTACGAATTTCAATGCCACCTTACCTCATTTTACGGTAATTTCGGTTAGTAATTTTGCATTTGTGATATTGTCAATTTATAAAATTGTGGAATTTCAAGTCACATTATCCATCAGCCAATATTTTCTTCAGTGCAAATTTGAAGCATCTATCTGTGTCTCCCATGAAGCTTCTATCTGGTTCAAATCATTTGAATTAACACAAAGAAATGATCATTTCTCAGAAAAAAGGTTTTAATACTCAAGGTAGATGTATGTTATATTATAATACTCATATACAACTGTAGTGTGTTGTAATAATTGATTAAAACTAATACTTATCAATTGTTAGTAACAGCTGAATTGTTCAGTTTTTACAAAGTGTTTGAATTTTTATGAAGTGTTTGTTTTTTTTAGACTTTTTAACACAAAAATATGATATTTTTTTTCTATTTTGCACGGTTAAGTTTTGATAGTTACAGCAGATTCGGAACTCGTATAGTAAAATGTATAGCCAACTACATGTATGTTAGTTGAGAAGGTGGTTGCTAGGTGACATTGTTGACACAAGGTGGTTGCTAGGTGACATTGTTGACACAAGGTGGTTGCTAGGTGACATTGTCAGCTTTGCTTGCTGACATTGATGTTATCACTTGCTTTACTGTAGAGGCCCAGGGCCATGGCGTAGTGGTTAATGTGTCGGCCTACTAATCCTATTCGATGTACTATTCACGGGTTTGGGTTTGAATTTGTTTATCGACCATCAGTATATGAGTGAGTCAAACAATCTGGCTCCATTGCAAGTATGGCTTCTACGAGCTTCCCTCCAGGTTTTCAACCGTAATTCAGCAATGAACAGTGTGAAATGGACAATCAGTCATCAAATAAGTGAAATACCCTTGAATATGATGTTAAACCCCAATCAAACAAACAAGCAAGCTATACTTTTGTGGGTCTTCACTTGCTGACAGTAAAACGTCTTTGCCAGTTTACTGTGGTATCTTTATTTGTTCAATTGATGTCTTCAAGTGTTGAAACTAGATTCTCCACTTACTGTCTTCATAAGTTAACCACTGGAATTGCGTAGTTGAGGTTTAAGCATTGCTCTTTAGGTTGAGCTGTAACACTGGTTCTATTTTGAGAAGATTGTGTTTATATTTGAGGCAAGCAAAATTTTCTTTCTCGACAATAAAACTAGATTGTATGTATTTTTATACAGCTTGGATTCTCAGGATCATAAATATGTAGATTTGGAGGACATTCAAGAAAAATTTTAAAACTTATTGCAAATTAAATTTATATCCGCAGAAAAAAAAAATACATTGTATTTTTAATAATTGTTTTTTATCAGAATATAAAAAATATATTTTGTTGAGTAGAATAGCCCTTGCCCTGAAAAAAGGTGCCTTCATTTTTAAGAAATTTAGCTTATCCGGATTTCAGTGAAAGCCTTTGTCTCTCCAACCACAGAAGAAAAAACATCTTTCAAATGCAGCAAATTTGAAGTTTCTACAATCAACAGTGTTCGAGAAATAATCAAGTTTCTATGTAGAATATGGAGAATGTGAAACGAGTGAATTGTAGACATTTAAAGTTTGACAGCAGTCTAGGCTGCTGGGATAATCCCATAAAATTTCCACACCTTGTCACACAAAACTTAAGACACCAATTTCTAATTTTGCTCTCCCATTATCATAAACTTTGAGCTTAAAAATGTTTGTCCATTTTGAGACCAAGGGGTCCAGCAAGACATCTTCTCTCTTTCATTTCTGCATCAGATAATGGCTTCAGTCCTTTCATTTAAAGTCAAAACAATATCGAGCAACACAATATGTTACTGAAGTATTCATCAACAAGCAAAATATTGAGGACACATAAAAACTGTTCATGCATGATAGACTATTAGAGATACAGAACTCTGCATCTAAGGCAAGTGAATTTGGAGCTCTTTTGTCAGTAAGACAGAAATATCGTTTGAAAAATGTAATTAGCATTTGATTAAATCTGGAAGCAGGCTTACCTCTATGCCGTAGGTACAACCCACTTGGTCATAAACCAAGACCATTTTGAATGTAGTAATATTTGCTAAAACAGCGTAAATTGTGCCGTCGTCGTCAGCGATTTACAGCTGTGTTAATACACCAGGACTATGTTATGATGTCATTTAGCTGTAATCAAATTCATTTTTTAAAGATACCAGAGTCACCCCAATCAAACAAAGAAACAAACAAACTTTAAAGAAACTAAGAAGTTTAATCATTCTTAAATGAAAATACTGTTCCATTTTATGTTGACCTACATAACATATTTTCAAATTTTGAAGCGCCTGGGTTTTAACTGTTGTTTAAAATAGAGCTTCCTGGTTAGACAGTGATGGCACGGGTTTATCCCAAAGTTCCCGTTGAAAAGCTAGATGGTACTTGATGGTTACAAAATGTTTAATTAGAGCCAATAGTAGTATCAGATTTTTTGCAGCCAGCAGTTTGGTTACTCACTAGGTTAGTTTTAATAGTTTCAAGGAAACTTGTAGGTTACGAAAAGTCTCAAGGTCTGTAAATTCAGAAGAATATTGTCTATTTTTTAAACATGAGAATTGTTTAATGAAATCCTGGAACTTACGCAGAGCTGATTTTAATCTGTTGAAGATACATGTGTGTTTGTATTCATGTCAAGTTAGTCTTGCAGTGAAAGGGTACTACCACTGTTAGAGATTCTTTATACATGTAGGTACATCTTGTTACAGTTACCTAGTTACCTCCAATGCTCTGTTTGAGCGGTTTGAGGAACGATCCCTGATAGGGATGATTAGTAGGGGCTGGTAGGGGCCCTTGTGGCTTTATAGGGAAAACATGCGTGAAACTGATATGTTTTGGTGTATTTGGAATAAAGAGGTGTTTGAGGATTATATCTCAAAGATTTCATGTTGCCCTGAAAGGTCGATCTGTTGTTTGGGTCCTCATGTTGCTTCTAATGTTTGTCCTGTCTTGTCATCATTTTGTGCCAATGTTGTCTATAGTGGTTTCTGTCACTGGTGGGCTGGCATGCCGCCAAATGAGTGAAATAACGTAATAAAGTATGATGTAAAACCCCAATCAACGAGCAAATAAACATACACCTCTGATTAAAATGATTAGATGATTTCTCTGGTCTCCAACGTGCTAGATAACTTAAGGAAATTTTCATTTCAACCATATTGTTTTAATTTTAAGAAGAAACATTAATACAGCATAATATTGAAGAAATTGGATCATGTATTTAGATTTGATAAATTATTATGCCATGTGACGTATGTGAAATGATTTTTGATAAACTTATTCCCTGTTGGTACTTAACTGGTCAATATTTGACTGTTAATATTTTCCTTTGTGGTTTGTGTTGTGGCTTAGAAAATGTATTTTTGTTACATTAAAATGCTGTGTTACCCATCTTCATCTTGGCCATCCTTTTGGTCGAAGTTCTTGTACTTGTTTCTGCGTTATATTTTTCTTATTGCCATGTATTTAAAAAGCAGAAGATGATAGCCCTAGTCCTTAAATCTGCAATCATCTGTAAATTGTGATGTATATTTGCTCATTAGGATAACTTTTGTTCAAAATAATTTTTTTTTTATTTTTAAAAAATTATTTTAATGATTATTATCTTATTTAATTACAATCATATTCAGGAACCGTTTTATCCAAGTGTCGCAACGAAAGGTTGCTGACAAAGCATTTGTATTAGGACATGACATCCATTTCTTTTTTACCAAAATTTTCTAACAGGTTGTTAAGCTTACAGAGATTTGAACCACTGGACCTAGATCTTATTGATATACATCATACGTGTTTACCCATTTATATATGGTACTTATCAACCAATGCCAAAACACAGAAGTTCATTCCATACAATATTGTATCATTCCCTGTAAAATATTTTTGATTGATATTTAGATGTTGTGATATTTGACAAAGTAATTCAAGTGGCACTGCTTCATAGAACTACTTCTCTACATTTCTTTCCTTCCACTAAATGCTACAGATTAAGATGCAATAATTTCAGCACATCCAGAGCTTTATCCAACCTCTGGCTAAGGGGAGTATATTTCAAGTAGGCTAATGTAATACTGTGTTCACTTCGCGCCAGAGGAACACTAATTATGGGGCAAGAACACCCCATTTGTTATGCTTATGGTTGTGTTAGGTTGGATATGTTATGCTGTTGTCAGACACCAACCCCTCAATTACGGGCTGATGTAATGGATAGCCCGCCACAATTCACTGAAAAAAACAAACAAGTTGATTCGCTTTCTATGCCCGGCTGCTCTCACAGCTATAAGGTGCAAAATAACGCTAGTAAGCTGTGGGGTCTTAGTTGTGCCTCCCTCGACAGGCATATCATTGTTTGTTGACAGTGACGTCTGTGGTGGTTTCCTTAACGCCCAAGTTACACAGGACGCGTAGTCTTGGGCCAGATTCACAAAGCGATCTTAGCTTACGTTAATCATAATAACCATGACGACCAGCACTGACAACATAGTGTCTCCATGGCAGCCACATTCAACTTAAGCTAAAATAGCTTTGTGAAACGGGGTCCCCAGGGACCAGTTGCTCCAAAGGCTATTAGTGGCTAACACCAGATTAAATCGCAAATAGAGGATAAGAGATAGACCTTTAACATGGCGTGCCATTATCTAGTATAGAATTAAATTGTAAAGCGCTCTGAGCAACCGACCCCATGGGCGTTACCGGTCGCTGCACGACACAGTTCCTTCTGTCGTCACAATGGAAACGAAAAACGTACCTTAATAATGTTGCATTACGCATGTAGCTGGTGTAGTATGAAAGGTATAACATAAAAGATAATAGTTTTAAACACTGTTTTGGTACAGTTACAAGACGTGTCGTCACGTTCTGTGTGCATTGCGCTTAAACGATTGTTGGCTCACATGGCGTGATCTGTGTAATAGAACCTTAAGTACAGCTTAAAACCTAAATTAATTAGTCAATCAAACTATCAACATTACGACAATTAGTAGGACATGAACTGTCATACCGACGTCACACTGATACCCTTTCCAACTGTTAGCTGGATGTAGCATTTAAAGTGCTAAATGAATTGTTGAAATCGCATACTTGTTGCGGTATATATGCTTAACACTTATATAATCATATTACATGTATCTCGATATATCTCTGTTCTTTTTTTTCTTTTCTTATATTAAAAACAAACAAAGATGGGATTAAGGTTTCTGTTCTTGTCAGAACTAAGGAACAACATGAATCGACCTGTTGTTTTTGTCTTGCGTCTCGTGATCGTCCTGTCTTTGTTTGTTTCTAGTGACGTCGAGGGTGGTTTCCTTCACCAATTGGGCGCTGAAGTCAAATAACGTTGAACGTTGTAAGGCCACATTTTTTAACTATAATGTTTTATTAAGAACTAAAACGATACTGATTTATATCATCCATAGTATGTTATTTGCTTGTCAAAAATAGAATAAAACACTGTTGTAATTTGCATTATATAGTTGTTATATTTATTTTCTGTTGTTGGCCTTAATTATTAGTATTTGTATAACGATTTATATATACAAAATTGTATAATGACCCCATCGTATGCATACATAGATAATGACATCGTGCAATGGTTACAGCGTAGTTTTCTAATATGTCAACCTACCGTTTTCCAGGGCACCTGAATGAAAAAAATGCAATAGCTAACATATCTGTACCGTACATAATCTCTGATGGAAAGCGGTAGATTTAACGGGAGGAAACTCGCATGGATTTACTTTCAATTTATGATTGAGTTATCCACGTGTTCATTGTTTACGTCTGGAGGCTATTCTTGTGTTGATATGATGACGTCATTGAAGCTACATCATAATTAAAATATTTACAGCGGACGAAATTTGAATTATTTGCGCCAAGTCATAAATAAAAAAGGAACAGTGTTTGGTTTAAATGTGATTTTACCCGAGAAACGTGCTTGTTTGATGTTTCTTTTTATACAAATCCGCGGAGTACTTTGGTTGATTTTCACGCATGCACACAAAACACCCGGCGGTTAACATTACACGTTTTCGTGTAATATTATTGCTTCCATTCACCTCCGAGATAATTGTACCGGTATGGAAAGTGTCGAAGGATGTTTCGACATGATATAGTATATACTCTTCTTGTCGACTCAAAGTCAACACATGCAGAGAGTCCTGGAAAGCAGACCGAGGTATCATCAATGCAGCCTTTAGCTACATAGTTTAAACGCCCCTGACTGTGTAATTGCCTACTTCGGATCTCGGTGTAGCTCTCAAATCTTCAAATAAATTAGATAAGTAGGGATTTCATTTAATTTCTCTAGCACGTGTCCGTTTTCTCACAGCCTTATCAGGGCTATGGTATGATGTCCTTCAACTGTAGATAAATGCAACTCCTTTTATGAAAGATGCTAACAAATTTTGTTATTCTTAAATATAAAAAAAAAGGTTTACGTTTAATGTTGACCCACATTGCACATTTTCACATTTTTAAGCAGCAGTATTTTCGTAACTGTGGATAAACGTCTTGTCTCGTTTATCCCAAAGATGCGGTCTCATTTTGTAACCATCAAGTACCATCTAGCTTTTTAACGCAGACTGGGAACTTTGGGATAAACCCGCACCATTACGGTCTTACCAAGAAGTGACGAAAGGGCTCTACTTTTACGATAGTAAACATTTGCATAAAAGTTTGAAAATGGGTTATGTAGGTCAACTTTAAATTGAAAAGTTGTATTCATTTAAAAATGATTAAACTTGTTAGTATCTTTATAATTTGTTTGTTATTTGATTTGGGTGACTGGAATCTTTAAAAAGGGAATTGCGTTGATCTACAGCTGAATGACATCAAAGCATAGTCCCCGTGTATTTACACCGCTGTAATTTGTCTTGCTACGACAGCACAGTTTACGCCGTTTTAGCGGATATCACTACATTTAGACATTCAAAATGGTACTAGGTTTATGACCAACCGGGCTGTACATAAGGCATGAAGGTAAGCCCGCTTCCGGTTTTAATCAAATGGACGAATGCGTTATTCGGCATTTTGAACGATATTCGCAGACCTAACTCGATATTTCATAAGGAGATTCCAGCTCTGAGGTATCACCGATATCTCGGAAACCAGCTTTCATCGCGCAGTGATACTCGTCGCATCATAGCGTGCATGGATTTCACAATACTTTGTAAACAACAACACATGTTTGCGCTTTACCTTAAATTATAAAATGTGACCTTTTAAGGAATGTATGTCAATACTTTGGTTTTGGTTTTGGTTGACAAAATGGTATGGTCATCTTCTGGTAAAGAGATTGGGCGTCATACATTGATGTCTTCCACAAGATTGCAGTCGCCCAGCGGGCACACATCATCACTCCATTATGACGCCAGCAGTCCCTGTTGCTTGAAATATTTACGCATTGGTTCATTTCCAACGTCAAAGTCATTGCAAAACATGAGTTTACATCAGTCTCTTTCATTTAAATATAACATGGTAAGTAACAAAATACGTTGTTGTATGTTTAGTGACGAAGTACTTTGTTAAATGACACTTAACAAAGTCCACTTTGTTAAATCGCTTTAACAAATTACTATGCTAAATCAACATAATAGTTTGATAAGTGGAAGTAACAAAGTAGAGTGTTAAATCAACATAGTACTTTGTTACTGGACTTAACAAACTATAATGTTGATTTAACAAAGTCCTTTGTTGAAACAGTTTAACAATGTGGACTTTGTTAAGTATCCAGTAACAAAGTACTTCATTCTATGTTAAGTGACAAAGTACTTTGTTACTGGACACTTAACAAAGTCCACTTCGTTAAACTTACTTTGTTACTTAATTGCTGTTACATCCAGTTATAAAGTATAATGTTAAAAAAAAAAGTAGTATTACATCCTGTTACAAAGTACACTGTTAATCCACCGATTACTCTTTGTGCTAGAATTTGTTTGTTTGCTTGATAGAGATTTAATATCCCGTCTTAGGTTATTTCACTCATATGATGGAGTGCCAGTCAAATGGGTGGAATAAACCACACCTCAACACAACTGGCAACAAACCAAGACAACACAGGACATTCGCCCAAGACATTGATGCCACAAGCAGATCAGCTTCACGAGGTCTTAAACTCTAAGAGCACCAGGAAGCTCCATTCAACTACCTGCTCCGTGTTCTAGAAAATACATCCAAATAAAGAAAATGTTAAAACAAACTATTGTAACATCCAGTCACAAAGTAGGTCGATGTTGCATCTAATAAACAGAAAAAAAGGTCAATAAACAAAGAATACACATGTTTCAAGTCATAACATTGCAATATGCATTTATTGAAGAAATATTGCACCTGTCACAAACTGCCAGAAAATAATCAATTAAATTGATGCAAATACTACCTGTAGATGAAGGCTGGTTGGTATGGAATTTAAACATGGTAAAAAGAAGATGTTTGTTTGTTTGATTGGGGTTTAATGCGTACTCAAGGGTATTTCACTTACATGATGACGTGCCAGCCCAATGGGTGAATGGGTGACGAAAACCACCCTCAACACCACTGGCAACAAACAAGGACAAATTCAGGACAATAACAGGACGCAATACAGACACCACAAACAGATCGGCTTCCTGTTCCCCTTTAGCTCTGAGAGCACCAAGGCAACATGAAGCTCCCTCCAACCACCCGTGTAAAAAGAAGAAAAGGCCATATGAATATTACCAATACTAATTATAATATTCTAAAACAATTGTTGGATACTATGTTTTACAGTACAAACTTTCAATTATAGAATTTAGTAATCATTATCAGTTATGGCTTACTTTATATTATTGTAAAGTCAGTAGGCTACTTGAATCCACCCAAGTTCAGGGTTCTTCGTTTATTTGACCATTGACGCAATGCACATCATATGATATACCATCATTGCATTAAGTGTGTATTAAAGATTTTTGATGTCTTGTCAAAAAGGTGACTAACAACCTGATTGTTCATTGATTTACATAACTTGCCATAAGGTGGGGCATGCAATCAATGAGCCATTCTTCAAGCACAGCATGGAATAGCAATCAGAGAATGTGTCTTGCTTAATCATTGATATAGGCTGATCATGTTTTCTTCTCTCTACCCTCTCTACTTCGGGACTGCTGGGCTACAATAAAAGAAAATGCCTTGTTAGAACTCAAACCTCAGTTAAATATTTATCTAGTCAAACAGAAATTTACAATGATCGTATGTTACTTTTTAACTTCATCGTAAGTACTACACTTATAACTCTTTCTGATCACCTGTCCGTAAATGGATACTGGATAAAAGATGTCATTTATACCTTTCCACTGTCTTCATTATATGAATAAATGTAAGATAATAAACAACACAGTTTTTTGTCTACACATGTGTCTCAGCCAATCAACTTCAGCCAAGTATTAAAGGTCTGTCAATCATCTTCAGCCAATCAACCAAGTAAGATATGTCGTATCAACTTCAGTCAATTAACCACGTATAGTATGTCAGTCAACAATCAACTTCATTCAGTCAACCAAGTAAGGTCTGTCAATCAACAATCAACTTCAGTCAATTCACCAAGATGGGTCTGTCAATCGACTTCAGTCTGTCAATCAACTTCAGTCTGACAATCAACCGTATATGGTATGTCAATTAAGTTATAACAATCAACTTCAGTCTGACAATTAACCGTATATGATATGTCAATTAACAATCAACTTCAGTCAATCAATCAAGTAAGGTATGTCAATCAACAATCAGTTTCAACCAATCAACCTAGTAAAGAATGTCAATCTCTTTGAATTTATAACCATTAAAGAACATTAAATACACATGAACATTAGGACGATGCCTGACATCATAGAAAATTAACAACATACCTTAATTGTATGTAATAATCTTCATCAGTGCACCTCCTGCACCATTTCGTCCTTTTCACCAGGTGGGAGGATATGTAGCTCAGCTCTGAATGAACGGAAGGCTTTCCAACCTAGAGGTTTATAACAGAAAACAAATATATCAAAAAAAGGAGAACAAGTTGATAATGAAACTCTTGTAGCACTGGTAAAAGAAAAAGGAACTCATACAATTTATTACAATTGATACAACCTTTAAAGAGACTTCTATAAGTTCTAATATAGATAACGGTAACCTTGGATACAGTGACAGCCTGTGCTTAAGTCCTCAAAGACTTAACTTCCAACAATAAAAAAAATGATTAAGAAGAACACAGGTTTTACATTTGATGATGCTTTGTGACCAACAAAATTTGTAAAAACTATTTATATGCTAATCCAAAGAATTTAACGTTTGTTATATATTAAAAAAAAAATTGCAGTACAGGAACATCAAGACAATATACAGATCCATATAGCCGTATCTTAAAAAATATATCATACGTAGTGATTAAATTTTGCCGTATTAAGATTTCAGAAAGGCAAATTTTAATGCTACTATGTAGGGCATTTAGTTAGTTGGGAATAAAACAGATAGTCCAATAAACTAGAGTAAACATAACATAACATCCATGTAACATGGTGTTTTGAGTGTGTGTGTGTATAGCTTCCATAATCATGTTACAATCAATTCCTTTATGTTTTAACAACATTGACTATTATTCAATAAATATCCACCCAATCATTTTCATATATTTTTGTGAAGTAATTATAATACATACTGTTTTTATCATGAATGCAAAAATCACTGTAGCAGACATAGTATTGGCTGTCTCAAATCACCATTTTGACTAAAACAGGGTGTCTCATTTTACTGTCCCCCTATATTTCCCATGTTAAATTTGACATTATAAACTGGGTGTCTCAAATGGCTTGAACCTTCTTGGGTGTACCAAAGACACCGAGACACCCCTCTGGCTATCAGTATTGTTTGTTTGTTTGTTTGTTTGATTGATTGGGGCTTAACGTCGTACTCAAGGGTATTTCACTTATATGTCGACGGATTGTCCACTTCACACTACTCCTTGCCTTATTACGGCGGAAAACCGGGAGGAAACCTTGTAAAAACCACCCCCGCGATTGCCGGAGCCACACCTTGCAACTTACTCATATACCTGAGGGTCGACAGACGGACTCAATCCTGTGAACGGTACATTGATGTAGGCTCAGAAAGCGCACTCACTTACCACTAAGCCACAGCTGCGGGCTCTACCAGTATGGCAGCAGCTACAGAAACTATATGGGCTGTAAATTCCAGCATACAATTGAAAAACCAAGTTTGCTGCAACTATGAGTATCCATGCACACAGAACACTATTTGTAAACAGCTGTGGTACAGCCTATATACTATGACGGACTTATTTTGTTGTTTTCTTCCCTCAAAAGTATCGGACAATTTTTTAAAGATAAACTAGTCTTGATAATTTGGATACATGTGACCATGTTTGTTTGGCTCTGTATGATTGTGGTTTTATGTCATAGTGGATGTTTTTCACTCATATGACAGGGTACCCAGGTTGAAGGTTGACATCACTGGCAACAATGACAAGTCAGGATAATCACAAAATGAAGACATCTCAAACAGGTCAGATTTGTGTTGCCTTTTAGATCAGGCACCAGGGACCAGTTGCTCGAAGCACTATTCAATTTAACCCGCTATTAAATGATGTCACACCTTATTGAAGGTCTATCTCTAGCCTGGTATTAGCAATTTAATCTGGTGTTAGTGGCTAATTGTCTTTCGAGCAACTGGCCCCAGGGCAACACCTGCTGTGACCTAGCACAATGATTCAATGAATAGGGCTTATTCGGATTCTCCCGTCTATCTCAAACCATGGCGAAGGTGAGAAATTGATCTGCTGCTATCGCCAGTCTCTCAAAAAACCTTGTTCATTTAACTACTTTATACTGGTATATAACTTCTATCACTCCTATTTTTGTTTAGTCAATTTACACCTGATGAAGATACAGGTATATGTATTGAAACGTTGTGTTCTATCACAAAACAAGAAGTCGTTATCCAGAAATTCTATAATTAACTGTTTCTTTCTTCATTTATAAGATATCTTTGTAGAACAGAAATGTGTTTTTGTCAAAATCGATCTCTGAATGCCATGAGTGATGAAATACATGCTCCAAATAAATTAGAACAAATTGTTTGGAAAATTTTTAAAAAATCACAAAAAGGCAATGTTTATGGCAAAGAAAACCTGAGACATTGATAATAAATATGCTGAAAATATCAGATTTCAACTGAATATCAAATTGAATATGAGCAATGAATAAAACTTGATAATCAGAACTTTCCAACCCCCATGTGGAAAAAAAATTACATGGAACTTTTAGATATATTTACTTCTGAAACATTCAGAATAAGAAAATAACTGGCAACAGAAAAAATAGACTAAAAACAGGTCAGAATTGTTCATGTAAAGTCAAAATTGACTTAGGAGTAAACAACAACGACAGCAATGCACAAAGAAATCAGACACTGAAATGTTGTCAAATACACAAAAAAGATACACAATGCATACATAATAAATGAATTTTGGGACAAAGAAATTATGACTACTTTTAGTAACTTAATCAAGAATTTTTCAATGATATGTCCCAAATGTGGTTTTAATACAATAATATATTTAACAATACATTTATATATATATATACGACAAGTTGAATAGTACGATAATTAATACATAAAGTTTAGATAAAATTATACCAAGGCAGTGTTATTAATATGGGGCATTAAATAATAAACACTTTGTTTAATAGATTTCTTTAAAGGAGCTAAATTTAAACAGGTTTTCACTTTTCTTGTGACTAAAATTAGGGCAATGAGCCAATTTATTAAAAAAAAAAAAAAATGGGCATTTTTTTCCCCACCACTCTTAGGGTTGTGCCAATATGGTTAAACCCAGCGCATCTTACACAAAATCAATTTTATATATCTCAATATAGCACTGGACATTATGGCAATATAACAACATTACTATGTTTATTTTCCAAGCTTCACTGATAGAACCTCGATGTTAAATTTCTGCGCATTTAATTTTAAAAAGTGGCTGGAAACCTGGAGTTCTACTATCCGAAGCCAGCCCCTGTAAGGTCCTTGTTCATTTTGTGATTTGCAAGAAGGATTTTAAGTCCCTAATATAAGAGTTCCGTGATTAACAGCGTCTTCTTGAGTTCTCTTGAAAAGTTAACGAATTTAGGGTTGCTATTTGAAACAAAAATACGATGGTACAATACAACACTATGAAAGTGTATTCCACACTAGCTTAATCATAATGTGAAGTGTTTCACGGTGTTGGAAAATTCATCTTCCTGCAGTGCTAAGTTAAGACAGCATTGCTATGTTCCATAAAGACTGACCCCAGCCTAAGGGCATTGATTAGATGAGCTGAGAATGAAGTGCACACTCGCAAACATGGCCAACATGCTAAATAGTGGCAATGGCAAAGACAAGAAGTTAACATAGCACTGCTATTACCAAGAAGTCTGTAATTAGTGAACAAATGCATACTGTTTATGCACAAAACACTATTCAGTTTTGGCTGTTGTCTGGAGTGGGCTACACATGATACTATTCTAGCCTAGGTTATTAAGGTATTGAAGCCTAGCTATTCCACAACAATAAACTGTAAGGTGATCTAATAAAACATTGCAACTTACAAGGGGCTATATCTATATTTCTGTTGACAAAATACACCTATCAGCCTCAGGTACACAGTACTCTGTATTTAACTGTAGTAGTACACATTACAGTCTGTATTTAACTAGAGAAGTACACATTACAGTTCAATATTAAATTATAGACGTACAAATTATAGTACACATTGCAGTTCAGTATTTAACTATAGAAGCACACATTAAAGTTTAGTGATAAACCATATACATACATATTACAGTAATTACCTAATGCAAACATTAGAGTACTCCGTATTGAACTATAGAAGTACACATTATAATTCAGTATTTAACTATTGACGTAACATTACAGTTTATGAATTTCACATTCAGCTGTTAAAGTACACATTGCAGTTCAGAAATACACTATCAGCTGTAAGGTACAAACTACAGTTTAGGAAATAGACATTTGCCAGTAGTCCAGTTCACATAAATTAGAAATACACTTCATTCATTATACACTTCATCTGCACATGTTCTTCCCTGTGTAACATAACTCTTCACCAATCTCTACCTTGCTTAAGGTCTTATAACTGATAAATACTAGGATCTCTTCCAAGCTTACTTGACTTCTATCGAAAATCTTCTTTCCCTGTTGATAGCACATATAACTGGAGAAAATCAAGATCTTCCAGAAGCAGGAGAGAAGATATTCCACCTACAGAATAACACGGACAGCTCTTCTAGTCCCATGGAAGCTACAATCCTCTCTTATCTTGGCCTGCACCATGTATTACTGAACAGAAGAAAGGTCTTCTAGAAGTGGTAGAGAGCACAGTGCATCTACAGGAGAAGATTTGAAACTTTGAAGCGAAGCCTGCTTGTGTCCACTCAATTTCCAGAGCATCTGTAGCTCAGTTCGTACATGTAATGTCTTGCAACCCAAATGCCAGGATCAAATCCCAATGGAGACAACAATTTTACATGCATAAAATATATATGCAACAGCTTTACATCACATGCATTCTCAATTTTAGGCATTGAGAAATAATGGCCACCTCAAAATGTAATAAAATTCCATGGCCAGTGTTACCTTAAAGAACATTAGTTCTTCAACAGAAATCCAGTCCAGCCCATGTAATCCTTTGTGACAAAGCAAAACATAGTGAAGCTGTAGACTGAATGTATGAAAAAAAACAAAAAACACATTCACGTAAACATTTTGAAATTAGATGCCAACAACATCATAACCTTGACCTTAACAGCCTCGCAATTTCACGGCATTTATCACTGTCCCTTGGAGACAATACATTTGGCACCCGCACACGACAGTGACTGGTCATACAGAGATCATGGTGAGTATCCTTAGTCTTTTTTTAAAAGCATTTTTACAACACAGGAAGTTCGAATGTTGACTAACAGAACTACAAACGCATCAATTGAGCAAATTGTCTGCATCCTCCTCAGCTGTAATTTTCAGCCCATGGAACGTCCCCACGTCTGGGTCCCGGCCGTGCTGCAACGTAAAAATAAATAAAGACATTAGGGATAATTCGATGTTTGTTTGATCGGGGTGCATCATCATACTCCTGGATATTTCTCTTATCAGGCTGCTGAGGGAAAATCAGGTAAAAACCACAACAGAGATGTGGCATGTGACTCTTTCATATACCTGATCATGAGGTCGACTAGGAAATGCACATTTGTATATGGAACACCAAAGGAGAGTCAGTAGTCCAACACCTTAACCACAGAAACTGAAATTAAGGAAGCCTGGAACAGGTTATCCAAAGTAACATCAACAGTTCTCAGAAAAAAAGTATGTAATGAAAAATCCCATGGTTTGAGACAAAACATCCAAACAATTTTAGTTATAAATGTACTTGTTCAGTCTAATGACACAAAAGGCAGACAAGTTTTGCTTAAATTAGTGTCTAGGTAACCAGTATTGGGTTACCTCTAATAGGTTACCACAGAAAATGTTACAACACAGGCCTGTATGACTGCAAGCCATCCAAAAGGGTGGAAACACCACTGGCAACAAAGGACGAGAACTGACTATCACCAGATTAAACAACAGATGAGTTTCTTGTTGCCCCAGAGAGCAGCAGGTTGCTCCCTCCCAACCATCGCTATGGACAATAACACACATGTAACAGAGTAGATGGAAGCCTGTTTTTACATGTATTACAACGTTAAGTACATCAATCCCCTGAATATAGAGTACAGATGCCTGAATATACCAGAACATAGTATGCTTAGATTTTGGTGTCTGTGCACTCTGACGACTGAATATACCATAATTCTTAGCAAATAGACACATAAGTACACAAGAAACCGTAGCATATTAACACCTGAATATATCAGAAAACTTAGCACATTGGCACATAAAAGTATATACTGTGACTACCATAAGATAATTTGACAACATAGAGATTGGTTGGTGTTAAATGTTGAGCTCCAGGGTATTTCAATAACAGTATATGTATAAGAACGTCCTGCTGTAAGAAAGTATACTACATTATTACATTGCCTTGATGTCACAAGATTAAATCAAAAATACAATAATCAATTGATCTAAAGGGAGAATTATACAAAGCACATTGAATAAACACATTCTTCACCAAAAAATGATAACAAAATTCGGCATAGTTGATCCACCCGAAAAGTAACTTTTATTTTTGTCTTTCAGCTTTATCTGACTTACCAACAATGTCTTACTGTATCTGTCGGTATCTTAAAGTAAAAAACAACTGGTTAAGAGTACCTCATTTTTATTTTATTTTTTTGTTACTTAGAAAATGCTAACACTTTTTAAATATCATGAAAAGAGTTATTTTATAAGAAAATTCACAAAAACTAATGAAATTGAAGAGCAATCTTTTTTTAAATTTTTTTATGAAATTTAAAAAAAATATGTATCAACCGAGCATTAAGTTTTCATACAAAAATATAATAAATTGTAAACCCATTATGCAGATATGTTAGTTGGCAATCATAAAATATATTGATTTCAAGCAAAATGCAGCTACATCTTTAAAATATGGTTAACTATGAACTGAGTTACAAATATAACAATGCCTCAGTGAATATAAATTATCCTGTTTAAACTAAAACTAATTGCATTAAATTTCTTATCAATTCATTCATCTGATTAAATTTCTTGTTGAAAATAAATTTCTGTTATAATGTTAGCCAGTGACCATAAAATCCAGTACAATGCAGCTGTTTAAATGATTAGATAGTTTTCAAAAAATTAATAGGTCATCAGAAGTTTGACAACAATTTGTCCTGACAAGGTTGTCAGACTGGTGACCTAGTTTCTCTGAAAAGAGCTAACATGTTTGTTTGTATGGGGGTTAACGATGTACTCAAGGGTAAATCACCTCAAATTCCGACCATAATATGGCTACTTTAAAAGTTATTTTAAGGACCTAGGTATGGTTCCTCGGAAACAAATTTATGTTTTCTGAGAAATCCTGATGTTTTCTAACTGAAAAATGTTTAATCTGCCTTCCGGGAACCATTTCTAAGGCCCTAAAATAACTTTTAAAGTAGCCATATTATGGACGAAATTGGAGGTGATTTAGGGTATTTCAATTTTTTTAATTCAGTTTTTCAATGAAAAACGAAAGTGGAACAACTTCTCATGAAACAAAGTCACAGCATGCCTTCTGCTTAATATTTACATTTCTTAAAAGTAATCACACTGGCACAGGGATGCCAATTGGTTAAAATCGGTGCATCTCTCATGTTCTAGATAAACTCCCAGAGACAAGTTTCGTAATATTTATACATTCTTTTAACACTATTTTAATAATTTTATTGTCTTTTTAAATCGGTAAAACATACTATGGAATGATTGAAACACACAAGCATCACCCAAGCTTTTTATCAACTAAATGCAAATGCAGAAATGGTAAAATGGCATCCAATAGTCATCTAAAATCTAATTGAAGAACTACGACAAGCATGTCCATACAATTATAATGGAACTATAACAGTGGATAAAATTCCCAGTTAGATTGTCATCATACAGCAGGAACACTTAAATCTTGACTAAAAGGCTCAGGTGAATGAATAATTACAATACTGGACAGCAAAAAAAAAAAGGTCTGAGAAGTCTCAATTGACTTATTAACCAAGTTTTCCTGTTACTGTCTGCTTACATGTATGTACAAAACTATATCATTAACATAGTGTACACCATTGGAGGAAAATATAACAACTAACGACATTATCGGCTTTCTTTGAAAAAATTCAAGGTCAATGGCATTTCCATCCCTAATTTTGTCTACTGGGGCACCTGTTTGTGTTGTTCAACAAGGAAGCCAATGGAGGAATTTCAGACCTTAGGCTTTTTGCCAGAGAGTAAGCAATCGTTTGAGCCCCTTCAAGCTTTGAAGCATTACAGTTCATACAAATTAAAATTATATTTCAAATTTCAGAAAAAGCCAATATTTAATCATTTTCCATCATGGACAATTGTTTAAAATTTGTTTTTTGAAGAAAAGCCCAAAAGAATAGTTATTAACACTATTTTGGATCTTTCATCAAACTTGTTCTGCCAAACTAATATCTTCTTCTCATTAAGGCTTGTAAAAACAAATATCATGTACAACAGTACAACATTTTTTTTTCTTATACAGTAGAATAAATAATATTTATTATAACATCGACTTGTTCAATGCTTCCAAGCTGAATTAGTTTTTTGACTGGGGTATTATACCATTCACACACTTAAGGTTTATTCACTTATAGGAGTTGTGCCAGGTGAAAGAAACCACCCTGGACGTTACTACATGTAGCAACAAAAAGTGACAAGATTGGACAGTCACAAGATGTAAAACAAGCAAGGCACACACATGGGAGGCTCAAAATATCAAAACGGGAGTGTTGGTTCTAGTCCTAGTTGATGCAAAATACACCCTTCTCATACCATTATTTGGAGGAAAAGCTAAATCACTCTTCTTATGGTTATTTGAAGAAAAAAGCTAAATCACATATATATACAGCAGTTTGGCAAGAAAAGCAAAATCCACTTATTCTCTAAGGATTAATGATTAGTATGTTGATAGGCAAGCACTACTGTATTTAGCTTCTAGAACAACTTTGGAGCTTTGTTTGATTATATACTTAAGGTTATTGCACTCATATGAGGGTGTGCCAGGCCAATGGGTAAAGGAAACCACCCTTGAAACACAATGATACGGTACAATGACACGAAGGAAAAACGAAGACGTAACAACAGATCAGATTCTTGTCTACTTTAGCTCTGTGAGTACCATGGCAACAGGAAGTGAAGATGTAAGAAATTTAAAGAAAAAAACCCAAGATGTTTGAAGCCAGACAGGCATCTTCTTTAACCAAAGTAAACCTCGAAACATTGATCTGGGTGTCAAACAGTAATGCACTAACGATTGAACCTTGACAAATCCCCCTTTTTACAAATCAGCTGTTGGAAATTCCAAATTCACACCAAACGTGTCAGAATCTGTTTCAAATTTTAATTTTAATACACATTCACATTAAAATCCTGTTACTGAATAAACACGATGCATATTTTTAAGAAAATCACAAATATATATATAAATTTATAAAACCATACCAATTCAGTTCATTAATAACACTACATGTTCCAAGCAAATTAAACAGTTTAAATTTGGTTATCTAAATTGTAAAAAAGACAACTAAATGCGGATTAATCAAGACTAATAAGATACATATAGATTAAAGGCAACCTTCATAAAAGCAGAAACTGCCATCTTGTTTTTGAAGTACCATTATAAATCTTACAATCCAGACAAAGCCGTTAAAATTTCAAAGAGAGTTGAGACCTTCTAGATTTAGATTATATTTTAATCACATTTTGTCAAATTAATTTCGAACATTAAAAAACTGTTTTACCAAAAATAAGAATTTACTCCAATTCCAGTACAGTATATACGTATTAAATACAGATTTATGCAATTTAAAGGGATTATAGATTTAAAATATATTTTGATCAAATTAGTTTTGCACACTGAAAACTGTCAAATGAAATTTTTTATTTAAATTACAGTACAGTATAGAATTATTAACTAAAGAATTATGCAAATTAAAGGGTTCAAAAGGATTCCAAAAATAGTATTTCTTTCACATTAATTTTCATTTTAAAAACAAGATGGAAGCACTGATAAAGTTCACTCACTTTGCTGTACATATTGACAATTTGGACCAATCCATCCTAGGAGACACTGACACGTCCCTGTAACTGGATCACAGGATGCCCCATTCTGACAGCTACAGAAATATTCACAATCTGGTCCATAACGACCAGGGGCACATGCTGAAATAAACACAATGTAAATTCAACACAACTTTGTTTAATGTTAGATTACAACAACTAAAAAAGAACATTGGCCAAGCAGTACGAAAATTAATTTTAGACTACAAAAAAAAAATTAAACATTGGCCAAGCAGTATGAAAATGAATTTTGTGAAATTGTACGGCTTGGCCAAAAATGAAACATTGGCCAAGCAGTACGAAAATTAAACTTGGCATCATGGCAAACAAAATTTTACTCTCAGAATCACAAAATGTAGTAATAAGGGGGCCAGTTGCTCGAAGTGCTATTAAATTTAATCCAGTGTTTGATGACGTCACGCCATGTTAAAGGTCCATCTCTAATCCGGTGTTAGTGCTTTAATCTGGTGTTTGCGACCAATAGCCTTTCCAGCAACTGGGCCCAGAAAGGTACGTGTAGTCTGTATTGAAATGATCTTTATTGCCATGGCAACAAGCACTGAATGGTACAACAAATCACATGGCACATTGAGTACAAAGGAGGAAAATAAAAACTGGTCAGCCTGTCACATAAACATTTGATATCTCACAAAAATTCAATTTCTTTATTTAGATAAAAAAAAATCCATCAATAACATCACAACCTATAGAAAAATTAAAAGCACTTGATATTATTTATTTCAAAGGTTCAATGGATGTTTTGTAAATTTACCTGTGGCGCATCTTACTCCTCTAAAACCAGGTGGACAATGACACTCTCCCGTCGTACTATCACATGAAAACTGTCCACATTCACACTGATGTCGGCAGTTTAAACCATAACGTTCATCTGGACAGCCTGCAGAGTGAAGAACATATTGTTTGTTTGATTGGGATGTAATGTCATACTCAAGTGTATTTCACAAATATTTCACACTGTTCCTTCTATTACTCAGCATGCCAACCCAAATGGGATTCAGAAATAATGGATAACAACCACAAGACATCATAAACTTACCAAGATCTGGAGTGCAATGTTTATGGCATGCAAACTTCAATATATATATTACCCTAAATAACCTAAATGTTCGTCCATAAAACTGCTAGTTTGGAAGATAGTTTAGAAGCACATGCCACATTTTTCAGTAAGAAAGCACCAGAATCTATCCGACAACATAGATTTGTTTGTGTAGATGCTATAATACTTTCACAACCATCAAAAAGATAACAATTATTTATAAACGAAATTTTAAGTGACTTTAACATCGTACTTAAGGTAATTTCACTCACATGATGGCATGCCAGCCCACTGGGTGACGGAAACCACCCTCAAGACCACTGACAAATACAGGGCAATCATAGGATGTAATACAAAGACATCACAAAGAGATCGCCTTCAAGTTGCCCCTTAGCTGTGAGAGCTCCAGGGCAACAGGAAACTCCCTCCCAACCCTCCGTTCAAATATTTAAGTAAGCGTACTCACCTTTATTGCAGTTATCTCCCATGAATCCCTCTTTACATATACACTGTCCCGTAGAGGCGTCGCATCTGGCTCCGTTCATACAGTCACATTTCTGATCACAATACATACCATGTGTACCTTCAGGACAAGCTGAAATCAGAAAACAAAGACGAATATTAAATCTTTGTTTGAATGTTTTGTCCCATGTTTAAGGGTATTTCATTTATAGGATTGGGAATTTTCA
Source organism: Mopalia vespertina (assembly GCA_030265115.1). Taxonomy (NCBI): domain Eukaryota; kingdom Metazoa; phylum Mollusca; class Polyplacophora; order Chitonida; family Mopaliidae; genus Mopalia; species Mopalia vespertina. Next base: position 27,162 of record JAQQZZ010086621.1, read on the forward strand.
TGCCCATGAAACATATCATAGTTATGTTGAATGAGATTTATCGTTACCCAACATTTTAGTCACTGTAAGCAGTTCCTCTCTATGCTGTGTTATGGTTGGAAATTCAAAACAGAATTTGTCATTAATTAGCCCATACATTACTTTCATTTATTCCTTCTAGTATGTGTCATTTGGTGTTTATATTTTTAAACTTCTTAAATTAAAACCACATTGTTTTTCTCGGTAATTTGTGCCGATTGACCATGTGAGTGTGGAAGATTTCACAAAACAGCAGGTCCATCGATTCGTTCATGTAGCGAGATGACGGTCAGCCAGTAAGACGCGTCTTTTGTAAGATGTGGATAGTTGGCTTGTAAGATGCACTTTTTTCCCTTATAAGATGCATGTAAGACACATTTAATCCAAGGATTTTAAGCTTACAATCCGCAGTAATAAGGAAGTTAGCTCCCGGGAGTACTGTAGCATTGAATGTCAATTTCTGTATGTATTTCAATGACCTATGGGTGTATTTAACATAAATTATGTGTACAAAATACTCCAGAATACAGGGCTGTTCATGTATCAAAGAGAAAGAGATATTTCTCATAATCAAATTTAACAATATAATAACAGCATAATACATGTATCTAAAAGGGAGATAACTTCTCATCACAGTGTTTGAAATACTCATACTACATCATGAGGGGAGATAACTTACTGAGTTCACAATATTGCCCGTAGAATCCTCTCTGACAGGTACAACATCCACTTAAAGCATCACAGGACGCTCCATTCTGGCAGGCACAGGTGTGTTTACAGCCTGGACCATATGTCCCAGGATCACACTGCTTGGTACAGTATTGACCCATCCACCCTAAATCACAATGGCATGCTCCGTTTCTAGGGTCACAGCGGCCATGTTCTCCACACATGCATTCACCTTCACAATATGGGCCATAGGACAGCGGAGAACAATCTGTTGGAGAAATCAAAATTTAAACCATTTATGAGTGGTTGGTAGATTATGTTTTAAGGCTACATATGTTCAGATTGTCTTTGTCTTTCTCGGGCTTGGTGGAAAACTTGTAAAACTACCCAGACTCTGAAATATAACTGAGGTGCACAGAGAGACATAAACCTCTATGGTAGAGCATTGTTTGTTACATTGAGTGGGGTTGAACGCTGTACTCAAGGTTATTTCACTCATGTGATAGTGTGCCAGCTCAATGGGTGATGCAAGCCACCTCAGCACCACTGGCAATAAAGAAAGACAAGACAGGACAATCACAGAACGTAATACAAAGACATGACAAACCAATGGGCTTCATGTTGCCCCTTAGCTCGGAGAGCACCAGGGCAACAGAAAGCTCCCACCCAATCACCCGCAATTTCCCGTTGGAAATATATACAATATATAACAAAGTAATGCGGTGCACATCTTTTTTTACCAACTCACCAATGGCACAATTCTTTCCCATGAATCCTGGCGGACATTTACATCGCCCCGTCATTGGGTCACATGATCCTCCGTTCAGACATTGACAGATGCCTGTACAGTTGTTACCATAGCGACCTGTGGGACATGACTGGCCGCAATTGGGGCCTATCCATCCTTCTTTACAGGCACATATACCTGTAAGTATGCTACATTCCCCACCGTGTTCACAGCGACATTCTTGAGAGCAATCTTCCCCAAAATGTCCGTCTTCACAACCTTAAGAAAGACCAAGATTTTAATTTAGCATAAAAACAAACAATTAGGTCTTCTTAATTATTTCTACAAATTAGTGCCAATTACAATTTAAAAAACATGATTCTGTTCCCATCCCAAATTCATCAGACAGTCAAGGAACTGTATCCCTTTTTGGCTTAAGTTTGACAAATAATTTTTTACATTTCTTTGGGGCGTATAATATTAATGGAATCAATTTATTTTGGACAACTAAATTAACTCAAGAAATTCCACTGTATAATTGTTTATTTGTTTGGGGTTTAACTTGGTACTTTAGAGAATTTCACTTATAGAACGACAGAATGTCCATTTATCATGTTCCTTGCTTAAATATAGTGGGAAACTGGGAGAAAACCACCTATATTAAGTATTTAGGTTAGAATTTTTAAAAAATAAAGTTGAAACATTTTAAATATAGATGTTGTAGAAAATCAATTTAATGTCATTCAATATGTGGTTACATTAGGCAAAGAGGAACTTTATGCTATTTTTTTTTTCTCAGGAAGGCCATTGGGCTAAATTGGTCAAGGAAACCACTCAAACCAGTCATATTTGTTTGTTTGATTGGGGTTTAACCCTGCTCTTAAAGGTTATTTCACTCATATGATGGCATGCCAGCCCAATGGGTGAATGAAATCCCCCTCAACACCACTGACAACAAACAAAGGCAACACCCGGCCAAAGTATGATGCAATACCAGGAGATATGAAATAAATCAGTCCCTTGTTGCCCATTAGCTTCGAGATAACCAGGGCAATGTGGGACGTCATTACAAGGTGTGCTAATTACAGGGCAAGGTAATAATAAAGATGAGCAGACAAAATTCTAGTTTAAGATACATGTATAAGAAGAAAAAAAATGAAGTCAATGTCAAATTATGTTATTGGATTAATATTCCATTTTTAGTTTTACCCTAATAAACCAAACATTTATGTCAAGTGTAAAACAAGTTTGAAAGATTTACAATATAATACATTGTGCATATAAGTCAAAGTACATTAATGCAGATTAAGCAAGATGAATCCACAACATAGAAGAGTCTGCTTTCAAAAATCAAAGTAAGGCATAGAAAAAAAAAAAAAAAATCTACTGCAAAGTCATCAAATCTGCAAAGGATGCGAAAAACAATAGAATGTGAATAAATGTGTTTATGTTACTTATTATTTTTGATCCATTCGAGTGGCCCGTATGGGGAATTTAAAAAGCACAGATATCTGAGCTGCCAATAGATTTACAAAAATATGAAATTTCATTGAAATAGTTTCAATAATGATTTTTTCTAGGCTATTTAAACACAATTAAAGCCAAATATTTGATTTGACAGATTTAAATTTGTAATTCTTTTTTTTATCTAGGCATGTTATTTGCCATTTCTGAAAATCAAGACCTTGATATGGAATTAAGGTATACAAAACTCATGTACTGTGCCAGTAGACTATTACTTCGTTAAAACACACATTTTCACATTTTAGTGGTATTTTTTAGTAAACACCCAAACCAATGTTTAGTAAACAAAAAATCAATACAAATACAAATGTATCTATCCCTCATTGGTCTCAACGCCATATACCAACAAATATGATTGATTGATTGATTGATTGATTGAAGATCATTTTACCTTTATGACAGTGATGTGCTTAAACAAAGTCCCACAGCCATAAAATGTCAAGTGCATTGCGATCTTGAACATTCCTCCAACGTTAAGTACAGCCAGGGGCTTAGCCAGAAATCAAAGGTATGGTGTCCAAAATGGTCATTTTGCTTCACTTATTAATTAACTGGGTGTCCAATTTTAACAGTTTCCCTATCTCCTGCGTGTTAAAGTTTCTTAAAGCAGGGTGTCCAAATGAGGCAAATGTTCAATTGAGGGTGTCCATTTGGATGGGTGGACACCCCTCTGCCTAACCCCATGAATACAGCTAGTATAACTATACTTGACATACACTGCCATAAGACAGATGGTCAAACAAACATGAAAATACCTAAATAGCAAAACACACAAATGGTCATAATTTTTCTGACATGTGTACTAAATTTCAGAAATATCAAAGAGCTTTCATTGGCACTATGCTCTGGGAGTGTAGCTCGTTTCCATGGAAACTGAACATAAAAAACACCACAAACAGTAAAAAAGACACCAGTTCACCTTTTGATTAGTTTGTGCAAAGACTTATGTGAGATACCTTGATTGATTTTAAAGTTATGCTCCAGAAAAAAAGATAACAGACGGACGTACGGACAGAGAGTTTTATAACCCCTCAACTTTATTAGGACCCAGGCAACAACAACAATGAAATTGAATAACTGAGCATTCTCCGAAATTAAACCAAGAAATATTGCTTTGTTGAAACCACTATATTGTTTTGTTTTAAAATAGTTTCAACTCCAAACATTCATTTATTCACCTTGATTTGTGTAGCATTCCAGAGGATCAGATGCAATACATTCTCAGACCCAGATATAGCAGTTGAAATAATCTGAGGGCTCTGATCATTCAATAACACTTACATATTACAAGTTAACAGCCAGCATCTTAACAATCTATGTGTCACCCCCACCCTCCTTTTTTTTCTTGACCCTACATAACTTTTATAAAAAAACTTTAGATATTTATTACACATTGGCAAATAGTTGCTTTAATGTTTTAATTTAATCCAAAGCTTATCTGTAACACCAACATGATCACTCAATAGTCTATTGCAAATCATATACATGTATTTGAAAATGAGGCAGATTTTGACACTGTAGTTTATACATACCATGTCTTAAAGCAGCTTGTAAAGTGAACAAAATAATATATATTTAAATAATAACATAATGCATGTGTAATAACTGTTTGTAAAACAGATGCGAGTTAATTTATACAAAATATTTTCTTAATTAAAATATATCAGGCAATTCAAGCAGAGATGTCACACGCAGAACTACAGTTTTCACTTAAGCTAAGAGTTTATATGGCAAGCACAGCACTGAACGCAAAGAACGCAGGTTTAAGATTTAAGTCACTAACATTGCATATACAAAAATAATTCTAATTTGGGAATTTTTTTGCGAAAAGTACACTGTACATGTAACTCTAGGGAATCTGTAGTTAAGGCCAAAACACATACTTTTATGGGAACCATTTCACTTTTGGCAAGTTTTTAACACCTATAATGGTTAGTATTAAAGTAATCTTTATTGATTTGTGTTCTATGACCATACTCAAGGTTATTTCACTTATGTGTCATCATGGTGATGTGGTATTAGACATTAGAAGTTAGATATATGAATCCATGTTAAAAAAAAAATTCACAATTTTTTTGTTTATGTGCATTAATTACTGAACAAAATTATTTTAAGTAAAAGTTAAACAGATGTTATTCAAAAACACCCCGTGTTTCAGGACAAATGTCGCTCAAATCTAACTCAGCAATTTTTTTTATATAAATAGACAAGTGATATCTACATTGGCTCAAGTTGAATAATTTTTTTCTCACACTACCCACATTTATTTTACTATGGTGCAATTATTTTTTGTATAAAATTTTTTAGATTACGCAATGGCCAGCAATGACATACAAAATGGTGCACAAAAAACAAAAAAGGTCACATATTAACTTTATCGCTTTACGACAAGGGAGGGTCAATCTTCGATTTTTAACATCCGACAGAATATACAATATTGCAAATTAACAGATTATCATTAATAAAACCCAATGAATTTCATTTCCTCACAGCTCAGAGTGTTTATTTAAAAAAACTAACAAATTTGTTACTCTTGGACTCATTAAGCCACAAAAAGCCACAAAATTATTGGAAGAGTAGTGTGAGAAATAGTTTTTTTTTTTTTTCCTGAGATAAAACCACACAAACCTGATTGTTACGGGAAATATTTACAAGCCCAGTAAAAGCATGCCTAGTTAGCAAGAAACAGACTTTTGCTATGGCAGTCAGTAAACCGTAACCATAGCAACCAACATGTTTTAATATCAACCAATCAGGATTAGTTTAATTTGGCAGGCAAGGTACCTGAACCAGTTGCCAATGGCAACTCAAGATCCTTGGTTTCCACGGCAGCATCGGAGAAAGTTAAGTCTACAAGTTCAGGTTCTTCTAAAATAATCAATTCCATAAATAAAATAAAAAGATTTATTTTTTGTTTCAAGCAATACTTTACTCTTGGAATCCAAACCCCATAAGCCTGAAAGAAAGACAATTTTTTCAATGGTAGAAACAAACATGCAACAACTACCAAGATTTCCAAAAGAGCTTATGCCTGCTGAAAATAATTATATTCAAGACAATAATATTTATAAAAATCAGAAATGAAAAAGATCACACAGGCAACAAAACTGGAAACACAGCATACCTTTATGACAAAGCTGACACAAAAATATTAAGACAAAATAAAATATACCACAAACATTGGAAATTTTCTATAAGTAATATGAAATCCATACAATTGTAAAACATTTGTTAAATTACATGTAGGTTTGTTTATGTTGTAATTGAGAATTTTTATGTTCATATCAAAGCATGTCTGTCCAATATGTGATCACCCAAACACAACACTGTTAACAAACTATGAATAAATACAGGACAAACATAGGATCCAAAAAGAGATTTGTTTGTTTGTGTGCTTGATTGGGGGTTAAACTCCTTCCTTAATGTTATTTCACTCATAGGACGGCGTACCAGCCCAATGGGCGAAGTAAACCACCCTCCTCACCACTGGCAACAAACCAAGACAAGACAGGACAATCACAGGACGCAATACATCATTGATTCATTGGTGTTTTATGCCTAAACGAATCCTCTTAGTGCATGGTGCCGTTTAGCCCAGAAAGAGGCACAGCACAATGATTCAGCCTACAGAAACTGTTATAGATTCAGATAAAATTGAATTAGCACAAACTACAAAACAGACAAACACCACTTGCCAAACATGCTAATTGTGAACAATTAATTACCAGTTTCCAGGTCCTTAATTAGGGAGCGTCCTTCATCTATGACATTAAACTTTGATTTATTTTTAAATTTGTATTTTCCTTTTCCTTTCACTTTTTTTCCATTTTTCCCAGTTTTTCCATTTTTTCCTTTTCTACCTTTTGTTTTTATTTTCACTGCAGGCATGAAAGCATTAACAAAATTGGGGAAACAATAAAGCATTGGTTATTAGTTATAAAAAAAATAAATAAAAACAAGGAAATAACGCTGGAAAGAATACAGCTCCTTACAAGTGCCTGAAACAGATTTTATATTGCTACATCATGCGTTGAAATAAAACTGGTCTACAGGCAAGTTATAGTACTGTTTTGTAGAATTGATCGCATAATCATAATCAGAACTTCCAAGGAATATGGTTGATACCAAGAGATGTAATTTCAAAGGAAGAAAGTCATTTCTAGGTCTTTTTACAGCAATAGGTGACGAGACAAAATTTTAAATGCCATTTCTCTGTTTTACAAAAAAGGACATACTGTATACACATATCCAGTTAATTCTCAACACCAGATATGGGTTCTACAAGCAAAATTGCAAAATATACATTTTTTTATACCAATTTACCAGTGTATCGATACATGTAAATTTTAAGTTAGCCCAGAGAATAAGTTACTTTATTTAGTTAATTATTATATGGCATTTTAAAACATGATCAAGGGAATTTCACTTATATGTATACATCTACCAGCAACAAACGACACTAGCACAACCACAGAATCTGAACTGTTTTGTCATGGAAGAAAATGTATCTTCTGCCAATGCTAAATGACTGATTGATTGATTACTTAAGGGTATTTCACTTATACGACGGTGGTGTATTCCCATAATAATTGACACCAGACAGCATTGCTACTCTTCAAACAAACTGCCCTTAGCCAGAGGGCATACCAATGCTAAATGAAGACCACATTCTAAGTGTCCAAACCAACAGTCATTTGCCAGAGGGTTTTTAATTGCTTAATGTTTTTTTTCATTGTACTGTGACTGAATATTGCTTCATTTTTATGTTTGTTTGATTGGGTTTTCCGTCGTACACAAGGGTATTTCACTCGTATGATGTGAGATTGTCAACTTTCCAAAGTGCCTTATTTAAATATGGTAGGTTCCTTAGATTACTATGCTAGCCACGGACCCACAGTGGTGGGTTCCTTAGATTACTATGCT
>JAQQZZ010086622.1:2603-18363 GCA_030265115.1 Mopalia vespertina
CCAGCAAATCTAAACCTGTATCGAGCAATCCCTTTGTACCACTTTCCTATATATTATATCACACATGCTACTTGCGGGCAGAATATAATGAACTAACTATTTCCATTTTTTTTATATCCAAAGTTAAAAAAATAGTTTTGTTATTAACAAAATGGTCAAAGTTCGATATTATTTAAACAAGTATTGTAGTTTATTGTAAGCACTGCGTATCCGTGTTTTAATGTTATTTTATTTATTCTATTGTTTTGTTATTTATTATATTTTTAATTTTATAATAAATGTTAAATCACTTATCCGACAGATATAGCAATAGGCACCATTTGTTTTCAGGCAACAAGTATAGATTGTATTGTGAATATAATCTCAACTAAACTTCCCTTTTCATGTTGGAGTTAAAGTAGCCTTTTGCTGTTTGAGTGCTGCTCCATCATACAATAGAAATGTCATTAAACTCGGCGTTATACTCTGATCAATCAAAGAATATGAGCTTAGATTGTAAAGCATTAACACCATTTTACAGGTCATATTCAATGCCACCATTGGTCAAGGTTACTTGTTTTATGCAATTATTTCAAATTATTATTTAATTATGATTATATGGGGGTTGTGTCTATATGAGATAATGAATTGCCTGTGCATCTTCCCTGACACAGTGTCGAAGCCGAATAAATAAACAGATTTTTATCAGTTGACTTTGTTTTGTTATAAAACGAGGACAGTAAAAACATTCAAAGGTATCCCCTGACATAAATTATTGATTAACTTCGTAAATAACCAATAATAAGCCTACCGTTGCTATTGATATATCAGTTTTGACACAGTATATCCTTCACTAAGAATCTTATGACGAGTGTAAACATCTCATTATAGAAGGATTCTAGATTAATGAGTTCAAGCTAACGACGCAGGCAACATCTATATCAGGAATATCTAAGTTCGTGAACATGATAATTTACCTCCGGTCTAGAGACAGTGTTGTCCTTTTCTCTGGAAGTTATGATTATTTTTTTTTTACAATCAGTAATATAAAAAGTGTATTGTAAAACCAGTAAAAAAAATATTCATGTCGATTAAAATCATATCAGATACATCATCTCAGTAAGTCACACACGAAACAAATTCTGATGAAATATGCAAATGTTTGCTTCACATTACAAGTTTACGGGGCGAGTACAAACATTGTCTTAAAAAGCAGTCATACCCACTTCACGAACGTGTTGCGATTGTTCGATAATTGTCCACTCACCAAATATATTTAACTCAAAATCAGTTTTAAAAATTTAAAAGTGATTAATTTTTAAGTACATACAAGTAAAACCATCAGCCTTCGCCTTAAATGGATGTCGACATTATCTATACTGATAGTTTGCATCATGTTTATGTTGTATTTGTTGTTTTGGGGGGGGGGGGAGTTTTTTCAATACGAAGGGTTGGGAGGGCGCTTGGTGTTGCATTGGGGGCTAGAGGGCAACATGAAACCGAGCTGTTTGCGATGTGGCTGTATTGCAATCTGTGGTTGTTCTATTTTGTCCTGTCTTATCATTTTTTGTTGCCACTGGTGTCAAGGGTGCTTTACTTCTCCAATTGGGCTGGCACGACTTCGTGTGAGTGAAATAACCTTAAATACGATGTTAAACACCAATCAAGCGAACATGCAAGCAAACATGATTATAAACGTGGCTTGTTCGGGTCCTATATATAGCCACCTCAAACAGGTAAAACACGCTCTAGCACACCTTGAATTATCTCAGTCAATTAACCAATCAGCCACTCAATCTTATAGCCACCTCAAATCTAATTTGTGTTCAATTTACCCCTACACAACCTAATTATAAAGTAATCAATTCAAACTTATAAACAAACCCTTTGTTTAGCTAGCATGTCTTTGTAACTGTCATGATTGCTCAAAATAAGTAATTTCCAAGCATTTCTTCTTAAGTCTAACAAATAATAAGCTTAATTTATTTTCTTAATGAATCTGAATCTGAAAGAACAAAAGCCTCATTAGTGTCTATTATGTGTTTTATTGTAAAGGCCAGTCCTCTCAGATCTTATTTTGACCGTTTGGGGCGTTTCGTTAGGCTGTCATCGCGATTTCTACAGCCCTGGTGTACATACAAATGTTCAATTAGCAATTGGCTTTTTCGCTATCATAATTGAACAAGAGTGATTTTCAATAAGTGTATTTAGGTAATATTTAGGTAATATTCACGCCAACTGTGTCTGGAAACTAGATGTTGCCGAGATCTTATTAACTATATGTGAACTGTAATAATCATCCCACCCGCACACTGTAGCATCCTGTGGTCCAATCCAATAACATTATCAGCAAAATTGTAATAAAATCGTTCTGTCCGGACGGACTTCGATTAATATAACCCCCAACTAATGTCTCAACCATGGGCGGCCCAGGTGGTTCGCCTTCAAGAAAATAGATTGTATTATAAGCTTACTCATTTGTTTTCATTGTTTATACATCACCAAATAAATAACCGATATAGTAAATAGACTATCAAATATTAAGCCAGATGCTGAGAATAATCGCTATCTGCATGTTTATTTAATTTGGCAATTACTCCAATGGCTCCGATCATATTTCTCAGCTGATACAATAATAGTTCAGTTAGAGATTACAAATGGCAAATAAGTGCCCTCTGCACAGTCTCTCCAATTGTGTATGTGTTTGAAATCCAATGGGCGGCTTTGTTCTGGTCATTCTCTATATTACTCAAGGTCATAATGTTTGAATTGGGTTATCTATAATATCACTTCATCTCATCTTGAGATGACATCTTAAGTCTTTGGAGTAATCTGGTTGAAGACTTCTGTAACTAAGTGTTCTTTAATAGAATCCTAGTTTAAGCTCCATTGGTTTCGATGAAACCTTATAGTAGGTTGATGCTTCTTTCTGGAAATTGTAACACCCCGTCGTTATTCAAGTTAAACACCCTCTCCCATACCGTGGATCTAACAATCATACAATCAATCAACCACTCATATCCAATTCTCCATCATATAATCTTGGCTACGGGCATTTTATTTCGCCAGCTTCCACTTATAAACGTATGGCATGTGTCCGCATCGTTTTGTCATACATTTTACCGCTGTATTGACAACAATTTATAGATTGGTGTTTTGCGCCGTGCTTAAGGGTATTTCACTTATGTGACGGCAGTGTATTCCAACAATAATTGACACTAGCACAACCAAACTGTGGAGCGTTTCCATAATGTTGGCAAGTTAATTGTCCTGCAGTGCTAAGTTAAGACAGCATCGCTACTCTCAAACTCGGTCTTCCTTTTAATTTAAAGAAAAGTGTATACGTGCCTTTCTACAGGCTGTTTGGTGCGGTGGGGAAACCCCGACGCTTTTAGATACAGACAAGAGACCGTTACACACAGTGAGCATTAACTTAATTATAAAGTAATCAATTCAAAACTTATAAACAATCATATTATTTGGTTAGTTTGAAATAGAGTTGTTGTTGTAACTGTCATGGTTATACTAAATAATATATCGCCAACTGACTCATGTTAAGTCTACAGTTTATCAGCCCATTAGATTTTATTAAAATCGTCTGCCCAATCAAAGACTTCATTAGTGTTTATTACGTATTCAATGTATGTTTTGCTCTGTCAGATTGTCTTATTTTAGTATTATGCATTAAGCTTTTACCAAGATTTGTTAACATCATCGGTAATGGTGTATATAATGTCATAAATTGGCAGTTTGTTCAAAATGACGGAAGGGAGGGGGGAGGTGTTCCTCAACCAATTGGATTGTAAAGCCGTCATATAAGTGAAATAACATTAAGTACTGTGTAAAATCTCAAACAACACAATCTTACAAACAGTGAACAAGAATGAGTTTCAATCAATATACCTTGGCAATATTCAAGCCAACTGTTCTTGAAATCTAGACTTCTGCCGAGATCTTATTAACTATATGTGAACTCTAATAATCATCCCACCCACACACTGTAGCATCCTGTGGTTCAATCCAATAACATTATCAGCAACATTGTAATCAAATCATTGTGTCCGGGCGGACTTCAATTAACAAACTCCTGGCTAATATATCAACCTTGGGAGGCCGGCGTAGTTTAGCTTCAAGCAAATAGATTATATTATTAGCTTAGTTATTTGTGACCATTATCTGTACAACACCAAATGATCAACTGATATACGGTACATGGAATGTCAAATACTAACCCATGCAGATGTTCATTGGTCAGGCTAAGCATTCAGTTTATTTCGACTATTGTTGTTTTAATGAGGTTTGTGAAAAAAGATATCTTCATGTCAATTTGTGATGATATCTGAATTAACTAGCATAGTGTGATTGAAGACGAATGTCGTTATTACATTGTTATTTAAAACAATCTTCTTTTTTTTTCTTGGACCGATTCATTTTACTAGGCAAACAAAATGGCATTCATTGTTCATGTTGAAAAACAAAATTCTGGCTTATATCACAGAGATTGGAACTACAGTTGTATAAAGTTCCACCAGACGTGACAGCTCGAAAGGCCTCGGACATCTCGCCATCTTTTTATAAGATAAATTTACGTTAAATAGTACACACACACGCACAAATGCAAATGCGATTTCCAAGAGTTGATTTCTATCATAACTCCGCTCTCGAGAGCATTCATCTGTTATTTGCATGTAAGCATTCCAGTCATATAATGCACAGCTATCTCCCGCCACAAGCGATATTAAAAACAACACAATTTGTAGCATATATGCTATTGTGTTTCATTAGAAGTTTTTGTGTGTTGAAGAATTCTTTTGCAGTACAATGATTTATGATAGTTAGTCCTTCACTAGCCCTGTTCTGTTAAGGATGACAAAACAAGGCCAACACGAGACTAGTCTCGCCTGAAACAGACTCTTCTCGCGTTAACTACGACCTCGGCGCGAGAGTCTGGTAGCATTTAATACAATCTTAGTCTAGGCTTACTTGATTTATACAATGACTAGTAAAAATTCTCTATGCAGTTAATGACATAAAACAAAGTAGACAAAAATAGTTTTAAATGTAATTATTTAAGCTCAGATGTAGCGCTCTACGAGATTCTTTCTCCTGACAAAGAAAGGCTATTTTATTGGGATCCATTAATGCCATAACTTTGATTGAATAATTATAAATACGCAGACTACATCCAGAATCAATCTTGACTCGTCACTAATGTGTGCTCATCATACTAAATGAGAATGGTTTGGGAAGTTTATTTAATCCCATTATACATTCATAGTTACATAAGAACATGTTTTTAGGTTTTAAATGTTTCAGTTAACATGACCTTTAAAAGGCCTTTAACTTTGGTTGTTAAAAAGTTCCGTAAAAAGAAGGTTGATTTGGAATCCCAATGTCCCAAGTTTCATTGTTACAGATATGACCAAATAACTTACTGAAAATAACAAGCTGTATCAAAATTGAGTTCAATTCACCAAAAGCTTTAAGATAATGGAATACGATGGATAGGAGGAAAGCTGAATATAAACAGATATAGGCTTATATTTTACCCATAGAATTCTGACGCAAACAGAAACCAATGAAATCTTATTGAATCCCATGCATTTGACAGTAAAACTAAAGGGAGTGAGACTCAGTGAGTCCTAGCTAAGTCAATGTGATATTTTATTATACATCAACCAAATTCATTGTGTTCTGATTGATCAATTTGCAGGGGGTAAAAACCCATACACCCCGGGACATTTCGAATGTTACAAGTGTTCACGGGTAATATATAAAGAAACATGGCCGCCATTTTATTAGCAATACAATCTAATGCTGTTTAAGTAAAACAAATGTGCATTGGTTTTAAATTTTAATAAACATTATAAGGCCCATTAAAGTGATGAACACATAAGCTACATTAACTAATATAACTGTATTAACTGGAAACTGTGTCGGCCCAGCTTAGTATTGGTCACTGGCTAGTTTAGTTTTGACATTAGAAATTTTAAAGTAATGTTGCTGTTGTAGAAAGAGTCTTTCGTTTCATCCAGTAACGAAAAATAGCTTTAAATCTTTATAAAGCTCAACATAACGACGGTGGTTCCGTAACTCTTAATCGTCCAGTTGATAAGACTTTGCGGCGTATGAAATTTTTTTTAGTACTAGTGTTAAGGGCTTCGCTATAACAACAGCAGCGAAAAGACTACTCTCCTATTCAACTTAGGAAAACCCATGTAAAATAAAAACGCACTTTTAAAAACGCATGGGATTTACCCACGCCTTTTTTAACATATAAAGGTGTTAATTAATTACATACCTGTAAACACTATTAATTATTTTAATGAGCATTTGAATTTTGCTACAGGGTAAAAAAGAAATAATCCATTGCCATAGGCCAGTTTTGTCTGCCACATCAATTTTATCTGACATACAGTCTAACTGGATAATGCGCCATTTTAATAATCAAGTTTTCTGTTTCCTGCATCAAACTAATAAAAAAAAAAAGATTCATCATCGAAGATAAAAAATATTTCATTCTTTATTAACTTAGTCTCCAGGGTGTCCTCGAACAAACTAAGCTCTGAACAGACCCTGTGCCGTTTTATATGGGTTTTAATTGGGAACGAGTTAAAGGGTCTAAAAAGAAATAATTCCATTTGTATTCCAATATGACCAGCCTGGCACTCAGTACTCTAATCACTTTTTACAGGAATATCAAAATATTGTACCTAAAAGATCTTCCACTCTCTCTCATAGACCCAGTATAGCACACAGGAGAGACAAACATCTAAAGTACCTACTAGAACATGAGATGATTCGTCCATTTTTATTAATACACATCCCTGCGCCAATGTGACATTCAGTAGTTTTCATTCTGTAGATAAACTGAAGAGGAAGGAAGCTCTAGCCGAGCTGAGAGTTAATTGTTGTTTTCATTGTTTATTATGTGTATTCAATTGTCATTTAATACCGCATGTAAGATGTATTCAATTGAGTTATTTATATCCAATCTATAATTACAGATCTCCAATCGACTTAGGGATCTACGATTGAATTAGATATCTCCTATTGCTTAATTAAATGACTGACCAACTGATCAAATTAGAATATCTCACAACTATAAGAGATTGCTGGTTGATCTGTGACGGTTGTATTTTATGTGGCGTTTTCAATCATTTTGGATGATTATTTACACATTGGCTTTTGAAATATATCTACCTGTATTGTAAGTACGACGTTAAACCCCAATCAAACAAACAAACAAACCTGTATTGTAAGTACGATGTTAAACCCCAATCAAACCTGTATTGTAAGTACGACGTTAAACCCCAATCAATCAAACAAACAAACAAACCTGTATTGTAAGTACGACGTTAAACCCCAATCAAACAAACAAACAAACCTGTATTGTACTTGCTATTGTGTTCTGTGATTGTCCTGTCTTTATTTTTGTTTTGTTTTTTGCCAATGGCGTCGGAGGTTTTTCTTTCATCCATTCGGTTGGCACGACGTCATATACTAAAATGAGTTAAATAACCTTAATAATGGTGTAAAACCCGATCCAAACATACAACAGCAATAAATGATGTGTTATTGTGAACAAAGCGTTAGCGCAATCAGGGTAAGACTTTGACTGTGAATCATATTTTCAGCTTGTAAACAAATCAAATAAAATCCTATACAGTGTAGCGAATTGCGCATGAGTGCGTCGAGTTTCAGAATTACACATTTAACGGGTTGCCTCTGTGTGTCAGACAACGGTTTCGCACATTGCCACAGTCTCTATGTTTTGCCGAAGAGAGAGACAGATGACAATAACGCAAGCTGAAGGATAGCAGTGTTAATGAAGATTGTCGAAAAAAATTGTTTGAAAAAATTGTAATCATCTCTCTGACAAGTAAACTTCAGTGTTCAAGCCTTATCCAAATTGTTGTGAACAATAATTTACATTTTGTATTTCACATATTATTGTTTTGTACCATGATATATTTAATTAATATTATATCTTTTTTTTAAATGGATATTCTGTCATATTGGAATTCAAGGAGGTCAGTTACTGATACTCGAGCAAAACAAATCTATCACTTACTGGTATCTCACAAAATGTAAGTTATGTGGGAAATTAATTCCTCAGTTTGTGACTTGGATATGTAGGAGAAGAGAAGATTTCCTTATTCTTTTAACGAACCTGTTTAATCCATTGTGTCATGCTATTGTATAGTCGTTGTGGCAGTTTATTGTTTCATCTACAATCTGGAATTATCTCTGTCAATTCGTGCTAACATAGATTTAATCCGTACCCTATTTAAAGTTGTTACTTAGTTTGTTCCAATCTGTTTTCGGTTGAAATAATAGTATATTGCATACTCAAGCCTCACCTTTTTCCGTAAAAGCCTTTTTGTAACTTAACTAATTTACATAGCTATTTTTCGTGTTTTAATACGACTTTCTACACACAACTGTCTCATGATTGTGTGTAGAAAGTCGTATTAAAACACGAAAAATAGCTATGTAAATTAGTCTCATTTTATGATCTTGTCGTACTACAAACAAACATACAGCGCACATCATTCCGCTACAAATGACCCCTCCCCTCCTCCGCCCCCTATAATTAAATAAGAATATGTGTTTTATTCAGAAGGTGGTACTGTTTCCTGAGACTAAATGATGCTTTCTTTATTGTTGTTCGTTTTACAGCAAACATTAACAAAACAAAGGCACCTCTTCAGGAAACAGTCTCGAGTATGATGTTAAATACAACACAAACACTGTATATCGAATATCTTCTGAATCAAAAATTTACTGTCCAATTTGTTCGGATTGTTGGAAGGAGACCAGTTGACAAAATTTCAAATTCCTGCAGCGGACGTCAGTATTGTTTGGTTGAGGTTTTTAATGCCAGATTTCACTTATATAACGACTTTTGGAAAACCTAAAATAAATCTTAGGAATAAGCTGCCCCGTTTGTTGGAAAACGCTTTTGGCTGTAAGATGGAAATACTGTCACCAATACGTCAACGAGTGGTTGGAGGGAGCTTCCTGTTGCCCTTATGCTTACTGAGCTAAATATGACAAGCCGTTATGTTTTTGATGTCTTTGTACTGTCCTGTGAGTGTCTTTTATTTGTCCTGAGATGTTTTTGTTTGTTGCCAGTGATGTCGGGGCAGGTTTCCTTCACCCATTGAGCTGGCACGCCGTCATGTGAGTGAAATAACATTACATACGGCGTTAAACCCAACCAAACAAACAAATACAATGCACAGCTGAATGCGGATCCTTGTTACTCTGATGCATTTGAAAAACAGTTGGTCTGACTCACTGTTGAGATTGTTACCCCAAGGGCTGTGATACGTATTCAAGCATGAGACAAGTTGTATCAAAAGATGTCAGAATAAGTCCAACGACGTTCAAGTAGACAATCTGAGATCTTTTTTTTTTGTTCTGGTAATTATTAATTTTGTATTTTTAAAAGATGTATTTTTTGTGTTTATAAATAATGTCACTAATGACAACTTTTGTGTAGACACCAATTCGCTCTTACGTTTTTTGGGGGGAGCTATTGAGTTTGAGAAGAAAGAAACTAATATGCAAAAACAAAATCTAATAAGTCGCTGTGATGTTTGTTCGTATACTAAGCAAGGTATATGTATGCAATGTAATGTGTTTTTACACGAGACACGTAAAGTTAGCGTTGAAAGACAGTTGGTCTGAAGAACGTCAACTAACAGAGGCTTGACAACGTTCTTGCATGGCGCAAGCTGATGTCGTTTTCGCTAGGCGATATCTCCTACACGCCAATGAGAGGCACGAACCCAAAGCCAAACTGCAGTTCTAAATTGTTAAGCAACGTATCAGTTTATATTGTACAAC
The DNA here is from genome assembly GCA_030265115.1 of Mopalia vespertina. Taxonomy (NCBI): domain Eukaryota; kingdom Metazoa; phylum Mollusca; class Polyplacophora; order Chitonida; family Mopaliidae; genus Mopalia; species Mopalia vespertina. Next base: position 12,438 of record JAQQZZ010086622.1, read on the forward strand.
CTGCCGATCGGAAAGCTTAACAAACGAAGTAGTGCTGAGATACAGCCTAATAAGCATCAGAAAACTCTTCTGGCACACCGTCTCTGGTGCTAGATATCCTAAATCACCGCGTGAACAAAAATTGCACCAAAACTGTTCCCTTTATATTTGTGATAAGGGACGAAAATTATATTTTCATTTGATTCCACGCGAATTCTATTGGTAAAAATGGTCCAAAAAGACCCTTTTGAAACTCTTGTGTCTGTAGCTCAATTACCGATTGACCATTTTTTTCTTACTTTTATTGGAGCTTGAACATAACAACCGTACACGCAAAGCGAATCCGCAGCGGATTTTATCTTCATTCTCCAATTAACGCCACTGAAAAATGTTGCCAATCATTTTGACAGATGGGAATAATACAGGACTATTACTATTCATAGTGTTAATAGAGAGCGTAATGGTTTGTGGCTTTATTATTGTGCACAAGTAAACAATCACCAGTGTCTTGGTGACGTTTCTGTCAGCTCAAAGAATACACAACTCTAAAATGGAGATCAAATCCATCTAATGTTGGCAGTGTTTGGGCGCTTGATATTAACGGGTCATACACGTTGAGAATAATGCTGCACTGGTGTCATTGTCGAGGAACTATTTTTTTATTTCATACAGTAAAACGTTTGAATCTACTGAGCAGTGTAGTGACACAAACTCATAATATGTTGTGTTCTTCATCTCCCACGAAACGCCTTAGGATTGAATCGCGATTACGTATGTTTTATGTTTTTGTGATTGTATACATTATTTTAGTTTGTAAGAATCTCTACTGCTAAAGTTTGCAGCATAGCTCCCTTCCTGATCATGTTTATGGGCAAAATCTTAAGGTCTTATTGGGCCATTAATCTTTTTAATCCTATTTATTTCAAGTTAAACATTCAAAGTATGATAATGAAAAATTTACAACTAAAAACAATTACATTTAATGCCGTAATCTATTATTTTTTTCTCTGAGAATATTTTAGACTTATCATGAGTTATTGGAGATTAATTGGATTATTACAACAGAGAAGCCTCTCTAGTGAACGGAAGCAATAATATAACACGAACAAGTAACATGTTTGGGGCCGGGTAGCTTACACCAAATCACTTCTTGGACTCCAACAAAATAACAGAACAACCCATCTTGTTTCGTTACTTAAATCAAGATAAAGTACAACGCTATTCTGTTTGTCATTTAATGGATAATGTACATAAAAAGAAAAAACCTTTGATTCAGCAACAAAATGTATAGATACAATGACATCGTCGACCGATGACGTGAATTTCAAACAAAATCTTTCAGAGTTCTCTTTCCATCTCCATAGTGCTCAAATGCATTCCTGATTAGTTCTCCGTGTGAATGATCATCGAGGATGATCCAGCCTTCCCTGTTCCATTTTATACAAACTGTTGCCGTCTTCTCCATCACACTCGTATCTATAGACTGCTTGGTCATAAACCAGGACCATCTTTTGTCCTAATACTCCGTCATCATCCGACACTTAACTTCCTCCGTCCGTCTGGCTGGCTCCACTCCGAACTACGAGGCATATCTTTATGAAAATTGGTTGGCAGATTCGCCATTAAATGTAGTGGTGCCTTTTGCCGTTATGGACTAACCATTTTCTGTATATTTCCGTTCCCAATCCCCTTCCTGAGCGGAATGTGAAAACCTTTAGGCCTACCATTGGTTGTAGTCGTGCCTTTTACTATTAAGGAACCACCCTTTTTATTTGTATTATTTTCATAGATACAAAGTAGTGAATGAAATTTCGTAGGTACATTCACCATTAACTGTAGTTGTGTGTTTTGCTCTAATGGACTAACTTTTTTCATGGACGCAAAGTAAGCCTTAGGGATACAATAGTTTGACACATCTGTGGTTAACATGATTATTATCTTCATTAGGGGATATATGGCACCCCATGAGGGCGTATATTGAGTTTACTAAAACTCTTGTTAGACGTTTATAAAGTCGGAAGCGAGTGCAACTAACGGAAAATCTAAGAGGGGGGATAGATATGCAACTATAGGATAGGGATGCAACTGATGGTGATGTTAGTGCTAATTGAATAACACCAGAGTGACAAACGCCAGAGAAAGTAGTGTGTGCGCTAATTGTGACCATGACAACAGCAATAGGACCCAATATTTGTTGGATTTTTGTTAAACAATGTATATAAGGTTATTTCATTCCTATATGACGCACGCCAATCTAACCACGCTCGAGGTCACTGGCGAAAAATGATGACAAAACGCAAAAAAGACGATTTCAAGACACATCAGAACAAATAAACTGTGAATTAAGACTGTTTATCTATTTGTCACAGATCAAATCCCTATCGCTGCACAGAATATAAAAATACTGCCAATAGTGAATCTCTTTATAATACTACATGTATGTTTTTTTACATCGCTGCTCTGTTTATGTCGTATAAAGAAAGAAAAATGTCAGTTAAAATCAGTGTAGATATAGCTAGCAATAATTGTGTGCTCACTGGGGCATCAACGAAAACTTTTAACCAGTCACTCACAGTGAAACATAAAAAACATTTTCTGTGTATTTTATCTTTAATTCTTAATTTAATGTTAAGCCTTAGAATCAAAATAATTAAATAGAAAGAATAAGATGCGTTGTTTATCTTGAATTGACCTACATCTTTTTCTACGTAAAACATCGTCAAATGGGTGTTTTCTCTTATGTAATTAAAACCGAATTCTTTTTCTACGAAGTAGTCAACAAAGGCGGCTTTTATTTATTTAAATGCAAGCCCCATGTCAGCCTTTTGTTTATGAAAGATATACATATCCGTTACGACCGTTAGCGAATAATACAAGAAAAAAGTCGAAGCAGTTATCCTTGGCCTTGAATTGTCAGAAGTAATGAGAAATGAGTAAGTGACTTTCAGTGGAACACGAGGAATCGAAAACAAATTAAGTAGAGGTGTCGGTAACACTTTGATAGGTTTTCCCCATTCAAGGTCTTGCTGGACCTCTTGGTCGATTTTCAGAACACCCGTTGTATTTATCATTATATATTTTTTAGCATTATATATTTTTAAGCATAATATATTTTTTGAGAGCTCCACCATTCTGTATTTCGAATATTTACTTACGGCTAAGATCCAATAAGAAGTCTTAAACTTATTACAATTGATTGAATATCCGCACAACAGAGTATTTTTCGTTTGTTAATGGTTCAGAATTTTAATGTAATATCAAATATTTTCTGTTTATCTATTAGAATAGCCCTTTACTAAAAACAATTAAGTCTTGTTTTAGTTACATTTTGCTTGTAGCGATCTCATTGACATTTTGTCTGCCTCACCTTAGGATCATATAAACAAGTACAAGACATATTCCAGAACCCATTCGAAAAATATAACCAATTTCGGTTTATATTTCCAAAAAGGCACCAAGATTGGTGTTTATATGAAAACCAGTTTTTTTAGAAAATGTTCGATTTTCTATTAAATCTAACTATACAACAATGGTCGCTGTTTGGTGTAGGGTTTGGTCATTCAATGTACATGATCAATATTATAATTTAGTTATGGGATGTAGAAACATGAAAATAGCAAAAACGACACAACACTTCTGGAACAAATTCACAAACTATGTTTTGGGAGTACAGTTAACTGTCTCCTTACAAAATAATTTAAGAGATGCATTGATATAAACATAATCAAGCTACAGCGGTTACTTGTACATTGACAAAACATACAGATTCTACCGTTGGATATCTAGGGAGATGAAAGTTGTTTAAAGAAAAATTAAAACATTACTGTAGCTATATCTTGAGGTCTTGTTGGACTCCTTGGTCGATTTTCAGAACACCCGTTGTATTTAGTCTCTTATGAGAAGAATATAAATCTGTACCATATATATTTTTGGAAAGTTTGAATACTCAGGATTACATATATGTGAATGTGGAGAAAATCCAATTATTATTTCTAAAATTATTCAAAATGAGTAAACGTCAACAGAAAAAAATAGCCTGCATTTTTCATGGTTTATTTCTCGAAGTGCAATAACGATAAGACTAGTTGACCGAGTAGAATAGTCCTTGAACTAAACAGTGCCTCATTTTTTAAAAGTTTGATTAGAGCGATGCCAGTGGATTTGTTTGTCTATCCCACCTTGAAAGGTCTTATAAAAATGTGAAATACAACTTTCAGAAAACATTTAAAAAAATCAAGGACGGACTTCTAAAAATTGAGGCACCGTCTACTAGATCACAGCCTGCTCTTTACAATGGTACAAATTATAAGTTTTTAACATGAATAGTTTTCTACCAATACGCCATGGAAAATGTAGTCTGCTTAAAAATGAAGTGCCAGAAATAGGAAATTAAAGTTTTGCGACTTGAATATATAATCATGGGAAAACTTAATTATAGGCTCCAATTTAACTATTTGTAATTAGAATTTTGAATTATTTTTTTCACCAACATAACTTTTTATCTAAAGCGGTAAACCAAATTTGGTTAATTTTGAACCCAAGGAGTCCAGCAAGACCTTTATGTGATAGCCAATTCCTCTCCTGTGCTTATGACTGATCTCATATGGGTGTCGTGTTTTAATATAAGTGAGTGGAACGTTTTTTCAGTCTTCAGAACTTTGAAAAAACGCCTTTGTGTGTTCCAAATGTAATTCTGTCACGAGGGCATGATATGTTCCAAAATTCCAACGTCTCTGTTACCAGGGTCAGACCAAGCAGATTTAAGTATATATAAAGTTTGATTTAAAATACTCAACTGTTCTTGAGATAGGCTCCGGAGAACAGCGAAGAGTACATTTTAACATGGATATGCAACAGGCGCCAACTACCTGCTTGAACTACATACAAAATTTTGAGCCGTTGTAGAGCTAGGCTGTGGAAGCCAAGTGTGGTGGGCGGAAGAATGGAGCGCTTTATACACATGAGAACTGCGTCCTGATTGTATAACAAACGGTTGATTTGCGGATAGCATCTGCCTGTATATAAAGTTAAAGAAATGAGAGGAAATACGACAAAATTCGAATTCAAACTAGAGAGGGTGGACATGAAAGGATACGAAGTTAACATGATAAACTATCTAAACACAGTCATCCGTCAGTCGAATCTTTTACATTGAAATTCGCTGAATTCCCAAAGATTTTCGTTTCCATGAAGTAAATAACAGAGTGCATGCCCTTTACAATACTAAATATAATGCAGGTAACATCCATTAATAATTGTGTTCGAGAATCAATCGTTTCACAAGGCGAAAATCTCATGCTGTTTCTCATTTCTGCGACACTTTACAGTGACAGGAGAACTTTGCTAACAATTCAGAAGATATTTTGAGAGAATAAAAGCGGACTTTCGCCGACAATATTTTAATGCCAATATGGGTGGTACTCGTAGCTAGATTCCTCACTGTAATTTTCAAGAAGAAAATTTAAATTTAATATGTAAGTTTCTTCTAAACATCACTTCTGCTTGTAGAGGAATAGCACATTAAATAACCATTGGTATCTGCAACAGAAGCAACAAAAGGATAGGTTATTTTGGTGTGAACCTGTCTCTTTAGCAGATGTGAAATTAATAGTTCAAATGAAGGGGCCGTCGTGACGTCAGCCGATTTTAAGCTATATGTGTTTAAAGAGGACGTCAACTATTGGAAAGGAAATCTATCCAAATAATAATTAAAAGATTTGATTAACAAGTCAAGTTAGGCGATATCTAAACAATAAAGTAGAATTAAAATAACATGTAGGTATATGATCCTATTTGTCTAAGGTAACCAAGTCCCAGGTCAAGTATGCTTTTTTTTTTAAATAAATAAACATATCTATATTGTATATAGATTTGCTAGCCTCCTTTTACAGGAATATCAAAATCTTGTACCTAAAATGTCTTCTCCTCTCTCACAAAGACCCATTAT
>JAQQZZ010086633.1:0-18360 GCA_030265115.1 Mopalia vespertina
ATTTAAAAAACATAGTTCCTGACTTCCGGGTTGCAGTCAAGCATAGAAAAATCATGCAAGTCTTATATACTACCATAGACAATGGGTGTCTTGGGTCAGCGGTTTTAAAAAAGTGTTGATGGGTGAATTAATTCTATGCATGAAGGTTACGCGGTGCGGACAGTTTAAATGAAAGAGACTGATGTAAACTCATGTTTTGCAATGACTTTGACGTTAAACATTAACGAATACGTAAATATTTCAAACAGCAGCGACTGCTGGTGTCATAAGTGGCAATCACAACAATCCGTCAGATAGTATATGCATCAAGATGGTAGCTATGCTTCATGAAGCTTCCTAACCACTAGAAATAGCCGAACGATACCATGATTCGGAACTTTATCTTCGAATATATAAAAATCGCATGGCCTTACCTTGTCATAAACCATCTCGTTTTGTTTTCCTTTTTTGGGTTAGACCGACCCATAAAACGACCACTCGATGTCCATTTTCATGTCAAAATCAATCTTTTCTCAGCAGTACCACACTCGCTCAAAAAAGTCTTCCGCAGTAATTAGGTCATGCAAATTCAACGTTATTTAATATTCAGAGGCAGACCTTATTTCTGTAGTTTTCATAGGGCTATACCTTGTATCTCTATATAATGTATAGTTTATTGGATACGAATTTGCATCTAGCTTGTACATAGCTGAAAGCCCATTATGATGTTAAACTAGCCAACGGTCCACCGTCTTTTATATCCAAAGCCAGAAGATAGAATTGTAGAATAAATTCATCTGCTATAGGATTGGTTCATTCCGAAGCCGTAAAACAAATCTAGTAGAATTCATTTGTCACTTCTGGAATTGGATTTAAAAGATTCGTGATAAGATCCAGGACCTTTACTCTCTGAATGAAAAAAATCTTCTTAAACATAAGTAGGAAAAGGTGGTGTGACCTGGATTGCGAGCATATTTCTTCAGAATGAGCCTCAAGAGTGGGAACTGCGAGCTGCTCAGCTTGTTTCTTACTTTCATTCGGTAGATTTTAAGATGTGGTTCTCTCTTCTTTGACAGGTTATCTGAAAGGAATTGTGTGGAGATAGTGAATAAGTTGTTAGAATTAAAATTGATTGAAGTCCTGTACACGCAAGATGGCAAGGAATACATTACTCCACAGAACCTGGCCAAGGAAATCAGAGAGGAATTATTTGTACATGGAGGTGAGAATTTCTGTGTCAAAATAGCCCTATTCTCATAAGGTGTCTCCGTTGACCAGTCGGAGAACTGTCTTTATTTTCATAGCAACATTAACAACACACATTTGTCAATATTAGTGAATAAATGGTAATAGATAAGGTCACAGGTGCTTATTTGAAAAGAAATGCGTACCCCTACACAACTGGAAACAAGTGATACGCAAATAAAATCAGTACTTATCAGCTGCAAATGGTCAGACTTGTCAAATCAACCCAATACACCGCATAATTACACTGACCTGCAATGAAAGTCATGACAGAATGTCCACGAGGAGACTTGTGAAAGAGAGATGTCCATGAGGAGACTTGTGAAAGAGAGATGTCCATGAGGAGACTTGTGAAAGAGAGATGAATTTATGTGGCTAAGAGGATTGTTGTTGTTGTAACTGATATGTACAAACAATAATTGATGGTTGTGCTCGTGTCAATTATTGTTGGCAAACACCCCCATAAGATAAGTGAAATACATATGACATGAAACATCAATCACTAATCAATCAATTTTAACCTTTAATGTAAATTAGTCCAAAGATTGTTGATCTTCTCCCAGGCCTGCCTTTTCCTTAACATCGCATGCACAAGCTTTTAGGATTATATAACTGTGGACGAAAAGAGAAGAAAAAAAGAAGAAAAAAACCTTCATAATAATGAACTCAGTTTTATTGATTGATTTCAGGTCGAATTAATTTGGTGGAACTGCAGCAGATATTGAATGTAGACTTCAGTCATATTGAGACTAAAGTGAACGATATTGTCAAACATGACAAGAATCTTACACTTATACTGGGACAGCTCATCGACAGGTAAGCGTGCACTCTTTTAATTACTAAACATATGTCATATTTTTTTATTTTTTTTTTAACATATGAAAAGTGTAATTTTTCTTCATTTTGATCACCCATTTTCTACAAATTTACAGCGTTTGACCTCAATCAAACTAATTTAAATGTTTGAATATTGACAACAAATGCCACATACTAAAGGGAGACAAGTCAGATTTTGTTCTTGGAAAAGTTACCCCCCTTAAGGGATTTACTGTTGCATAGCTGGAGATAATGGTGAGTCCAGTATACATATATAAACAATTCTTGAAGATATAGTGTTATCTGCGAATTACTTGACTTTTGTAACCTGTATGGTTGATAAATTAAATATATATATTTAAAAAAATACAACTCAATCAAAAGTTTTAGACTCTACGTGACATTATTAACCTAAGTTAAATTATAAAAGAAGTTGAGTATTATTTTTCATTGAATTTCTTTTTACAGTGATTACTTAGTGAGACTATCTGAAGAAGTGAATGACCGCCTACAGGAACAAGGTCAGATCACCATTGCTGAATTGGCTAAACTCCATGACCTTCCAGGAAAATTTATCTCTGAGGTAACGTTAATTGTTCCACTGTGAATTGTAGTTTTTCTTTGATATTTTATTAAAATAATCTATAAGAGCTTTCATGTAGATGAATTCTATGTTTGTAGAGCTGGATACATAGTTTGACTTTGAGTGAAAGACAAACAGTGTCAAGAAATTGATGAGACAAATTTACAAGTGGTCATTTAATTTAAACATAAATTGGGAATGGTATATTACATTTTTCGCACCAGATTTAAACAAAATTATGAATGAATTCATATGAAGTATAAATAGTATCTTCATTGGGTTTAAACTTAAATATGTAGAATTTTCTGACATCTGAATGTCTTTATTCGTAGTTTCATCCCTGAATCTTACTTCAATACCACCCACTTAACTTTAGACATTTTCTCAACTGAGCAAAAATACAGACAGAAGTTGTCTCCCTTTAAGTCTTGCCATCAATATTTTATCTCCTGTTCTATATTTGCTTTCTCCAACATGAAATTATAGTTACAAAACACACATCTCTTTTTTCATTTTCACCAGATAATACAGGAACATATGGGTACTACCATACACGGTCATGTTGATAATGTCCATCAAGAAGTCTTGTACACAGATGCTTTTGTAGCAAGGCATAGGTCCAAGATACAAGGAGTGTTTAGTGCTGTTACAAGGTGATGTATATTTGTATATCACCTATTTTCTCCTAATCAAAGATCTGTTTTATGTATGATGATTGCTTTATGTAAATCATTGTGACTTGATCAACAAGACATTTATATCTTTTTGCAAATACAGAGACACAATCTTGGGCATTAAGAAAGTGTCGATTTTTAAAAAATAATATCCTAAGATACGGTACCTGTACAGTTTTTCTTTTTCTTTTTTAGTTTAAGTATCAAACAACTAGCTATTGAGCCATTGTTCTATATCTGTTTTTGTTTGTTATCAATGATTGATTGGAAGACATGATCATAATAACATAAACTGTGATTTGACTTTCAGACCCACCTCAGTCCAAAGTGTTATGAATCAATATGGACTACAAGAAAGATTGTTTCATTGTAAGTTATTGTCACATGTTAACATAAAAGTATTTGATACATTTTTGGGGGTTTTTAAAATAGAAGGTTAAAGAATTTTATTCATTTAGACGTTATGTCTCCCAATTCAGTGCCTACAATATGATTACATAATGCCTAGTGGCCCGCAGCTGTGGCTTAGTGGTAGCATGTGCACTTACTAATCCTACTTCGATGTACAGTTCACGGGATTGAGTGACTCACACCATGTGGCTCCGGCAATTACAGGGGTGGTTTTTATGAAGTTTCCTCTTGGTTTTCCATCGTAATTAGGCAAGGAGCAGTGTAAAATGGACAATCCGTCGTCATATAAGTGAAATACCCTTGAGTACGACGTTAAAACCCCAAACAAATAGACAAACATAATGCCTGGTGGAATTTCACAAAATTTTACTTGTTTATCTTTTGATGACCTTATGACCTGACTAGATTTTCAGTCTGTCTGCAGTCTGTATTTTACTTTAACTTCCCCTGTGAGGCTCGCGGCTGTGCTTCAGTGGCTAGCGTGTCTGCCTACTTCGATGAAGCGCTCATGTGGTTGAGTCCCTCTGTCAACCTCAGGTGTATGAGTGAGTCACATGATGTGGCTCTGGCAATCCTATTTAAGTAAGGCTCAGTGTGAAGTGGACAATCAATCGTCATATAAGTGAAAAGAGTGCATTATTAAACCCCAATCAAACAAACAGATATCCTGTACATTATAAATGTTTTGTGTTTCAGCTGTTTTGGAAGATTTAGTTAGCTCTAAGCGACTGGCTGGGTCAGTATCAGGTGGAAGGCAAGAAAAAGCTACCTACATACCAGATATCTATACCAAATCACAACACAACTGGATTGATTCATTCTATAAACAGAATGGATATTTGGGTAAGTTGGGAGACCTGTTTCTCTCTGGAGCTTCAGTTGGAGTGCGCCTCTGACATGTTATTGAAATACTCTTAGCATAGCACAATTAAATACCAAAGTCGTTTATCAAACTTTTAACAATGCTTATGTATTGATCTGGCTATTGCTAAAGTACACCCAAAGGCTTTAGGCAGATAGGTGTTCCAGTTACTTAAAAATTGAAGCAAAATGACCATTTTGGACACCATACTTTTGGTATCTGGCTAAACCTCTGAGTTCACCCCTATCATATAAAGGGAAATATGCTTCAACAAGGCGTTAAACACCAATCAATAAATATATCATTAAATATTCTGGAGGCTATTGTTCTGTGCATTCTATATTATCACATATCATCTGAAATGCACCATTGGAAAGAGGCTGGTTGGAGCTCCGTGTTGCTCTGGTGATCTCTGAGCCTGTAGACATTAGAGCTATATGTTGCTCTGGTGATCCCTGAGCCTGTAGACATTAGAGCTATATGTTGCTCAAACCTTAATCAAGCAAAAGTGGGAAATCGATAAGTGCCTGGAAAGTATTAGGGACTGTTTCTATGACTTGTGACAGAATTCTGAAACACGGAAAAGTATGGATAAGTATGAAACATTGTTTTTTTCAGAGTATGATGCTGTCAGTCGTTTAGGAATTAGTGATGCTAAAAGTTTTTTACAGAAGAGGTTTAAGAATGATCATCTTGTTTACCTGAGCTCTTGTTGTGCTGGGAAGTCTATACAGGATCACATAGAAGACAGCGTAGAGGAAGCCCTTTCACAAGGGGCCTGGGTGGATATTATGGTACGTTCTTTCGCTAACTATAGAAATAAGAATTGTTGTCAAATGACATTAAAGGAGACAAAAACAAATCTGGCTTGTATTGCTTATGTTAAACCTGGGTTAAACCTTGTTAGCTGAATATATGGATGCCCGTTATTTATTCATGTGAAATGTAGACAGATAGGATTTGAATACTTGTTTGATGGACACCGCCAAGTTTGACCAGAGCTATACACTTTGACACGGCTACTTTAAACGTCATTTGGTAACATATTAAACATAAAGTTGGAAATAGCAGAAATCCTTCAAAGAAAAGATCATTATTTCTTTCAAATATATTATTCTTCCCTATTAGCGGATGACTATCTCGTAAAAATTCTTCAAGGCGTATTAATTTAGCCCCGAGTTTTTAAGGAGAGCATTATGTCATGGTAAAAAATCTAAGAGTTATTTTCCAAGGGAGATAATTAAGTCTCTTTTAAAGACCCACCTCACTGAGCAGGCATACAGAACGACTGCATACTGTTACCAATTATGCTAATTAAGAATATTAATTTAACATGAGATAATAATCACACAAATTGTTATGTTATGTGTACTCATGATTTCAGCATTTATTACCATCCGTGTTTACCCCAGATGATGCCTCAATTTTGTTAACGAGTTGTCTCAAGAAACACCCTGATGGAGTATTGTGCTGTGATACAATTGTCACCAGTAATAAATTCATCACACAGTGCAGTCAGTCATTTTCAACACTTGTTAATAAAAAGGCTGAGAAGGTATGAATCTCAGTTTATTCACCATTAGAACATTAAAAAGTCACAAAGTGTCATTCAGTCAAATTTAAGTTTTATTTAACCTGTTGCAAGTTTCATATCTTATTTTCAGACTTCATTGATTAACCATGAAAAGATATTCATTTATTATTATGCTATAAATGTTTGTATCTTGAGTTCAGTAGTTTGATACCTGAACCATAATTGACGATAAAAAACATCAAAATGCATCAAAATATCAACAGGAAGCATAGGATTCGACATATACTATTATTGATGTCCATTTTCGTGATTGTCTCACTGTCTCAGTTTTGTGCCCCATTGAGTTGAGGACAATAGAAAAGGCTTACAGCCTGCAAGAGAGCTTGTCCTAAGAGGTGACTGCGGGTGGTTGGAGGGAGCTCCTTGTTGCCCTGGTGCTTTCTGAGCTAAAGAGGAGCAGGAAACTGATATGTTTGTGATGTCTTTGTATCATCCCATGAGTGTCCTATATTTGTCCTGTGATGTTTTTGTTTGTTGCCAGTGGTGTCAGGGGTGGTTTCCTTCACCCATTGGGTTGGCACGCCATCGTGTAAGTGAAATAACCTTAAGTACGGCTTTAAACCTCTATCAAACAAACAAACAAACAAACCTAAGAGCTAACCTAAGGGGCAACAGGAAGTCGATCAGCTTGTGGTGTCATTATATTGTCTTGTCCTGTGAGTTGTCCTCCACCCATTGGGCTGGGAAGCTGTCATATTAGTGAAATAACCTCGAGTACAGCTATCAAAACAAACAAACAAACCTTTGTGTTTGTGATAATTCATAGATGTATATCAATGGTTAAGTACAAATATGTGTTCCTGCTGGGTTTTGTCATTCTCTCATAAATCTGGAATAGAGGCATGCTTTTGTTAAAAAAAAAGTTTATTTAATTTATTTAAATTTGTTTGGAGAATATCACTCCAAGATCTCACTCTAGCAGAAGTCTCTGTTTACAATGTGAATTTGCGATAATCTGAAATTAGGTTTTCTTAAACTGGAACATTCTCAGATAAGTCAAATAAACAAAATAATGGCAATTAAATCGTATATAATTTTATTTGTATTCCAGGAAGCGAAAAACAATCCTGCTCTCTACGCCCCAACAACACAGAGCACCATGCAAAAAGAGGATGGGAGGGAAGACAAGAAGGAGCAGAGAAGACGAAAAGCTGCTGGTATGTCTTTCTCCATATTAAAATATGAAAAGTATAAATTTAAACAAACATAAATTATATGGAAAAAATGAAATTAAACAAACATAAATTATATGGAAAAAATGAAATTAAACAAACATAAATTATATGGAAAAAATGAAATAAAACAAAAATTTATACTAATTGTAATTAATATGATTTGAACACAATTTTGGAAGTTTTTAACTGAATTAAAAACCAATTATTTTGTTAGAATTGCTACAGGGAAGTTAAGCCTGATTTTAACCCTGGTTAAGTTAAGTTGCTTGTTTTCTGTCAGTGATGTCAAGTTTAGTTCATTTCACCCATTGGACTGGCGCACCATCATATCAGTGAATTTATGTTAAGTGTAGTTCATTCACCCATTGGACTGGCGCACCATCATATCAGTGACATTATGTTACGTATGACATAAAATCACACAAACAAATATAAAGCTTAAGTTGGTTAAGTGAATCAAATATTGACTCAAGAAAACGTTTTCCTTTTTATTTGGAGAGCCCACTGCCATTGTTCAGTGGTAAGCATGTTGGTCTATTGATCTGACTTCAATATACCACTCACAAGTCCAGTCTGTCTGTCACCCTTAGGTATATGAGTGAGTCATATGATGTGGGTCCATGGGGGTAGTCTTTACCAGGTTTCCTCCTGATATTCCACTGTATTTAAGTAAGGCACAGTAAGAAGTGGACAATCTGTTGATCCATAAGTGAAATACCCTTAAGTACGACTTTAAACCCCAATCATATGTTTGGAGTAGTCTCCTTACTTTGCTGCTACTTTACACTTTTCTGAATGTTATGTCACAGATGTATTCGGAGACGGATCCTTCAGTTGTATGTTCAATCTATTGAGGTTACTATCCAACAGCTGTCATGTAATGACACTCATTCAGACGGGAAAATACTGACCCAGTTCTCTTCAAACTTGCCATCAGTGTCAAGATTTATAATTATTTACTTTATTCACAAAAATATTCAGAAATGCGGTTTTATAAAATGATGAGTTTTGATGTAAAGTCTACATAGAAATTCAACACCTTTGGTTTTCCTATGATCTTGACACCAAATGCCAGCACATACAAAAGAACTGATGGATACTCTTCCTAATTATGGACATTTTATAGATCTAATGTTGCCATTTAGTTAAAAAGATATACCCTTGAGACAGTTTCAAAATATTGATAAAAACGAAACCAGAGACAGTGAGTCTGTGATGGCAAAACTTCTTCATAGTCTGAATACTGTTACAAATGAATCTAGCTAGTCCTGGGTAAATACCAGTGTTTTCTTAACTACTCCTTTCACTATAATAGTCTAGACACTTTGTAGTGTTTTCTGGGTGAGAAGTTTGCTCATTTAGCAGTGAAAACCCGCTGATTTCTGAAGCTCTTTGAGACTTAAAGCACGGCCAGTGTGGACTTATTAGAAAATGACATCCAGTCACACAAAAGCCAGTGTTGAATAAGTACACAGTTTTTGCTGGGCAATTGTGAAAGTTGAAAAGTCCTTGTGTTGAAGTAGTCCTGGAGTGACTGAATCATTAGCAAGAAGATGAAAGCGCTATCCTATCTATCGAGCCTCATCGTTGAGTACATGTATGTGTTGTTATCTGTCCCCCCTATAAGACTGACTACCTTACACCCCACACAGCGAACCTCTAATGTACACACTGGTCCGCTCATTTCTGCTATACCTAACACACATAATCTTATCTTTACATCTGACACTGCTACTGTATTTTAACACTGAAGTCTGAAAGAAAATCTGTATCACATAGATGCTGCCGCATGACATAATTCCTAAACAGCTGCTATTTCATCCCTTACTCCCAGCCCTAGAGGGGACAATCTTCAACATTCAAACAATCTTATGTTCAATCACCATATGTTTGACTAGACGACTGAAGATCTGATACTAAGTTTTTGGATGAAATAGTTTCATTGCTGTCTCTGTAGCACATGGGATTCTCCTTTTTTGACACATAATTCATATTTTAAATTCAGTTCTATTTGCTTAACCATTCTGAACTAAATTTAAATTTGAATAAAAATTACAAGAATTTGCATCAAGTAGCCAAATACATATAGTGCAAATTTTGTTCTCTTCCTAATTCAGAAAAGACCATTGAAATTTTATGAAATGTAGAATTTGACAAAAAATTTAAATTTTAAATAGACTTCACTGGAAAATAATTACAGGTACACCGAAAATTATTTTGTCTTCCAAAAAACTAAATGTATCTGAAAGCAGTGTGGTGTCTTATCAGTCTTTGTGGTAAGTCGAGTATATCTGATAATCATTAAGAATGTCACTTAGTCCCCATTAGCAGATTTTTACCTTTGTCTAAATTCAGCTACTGGTGGTTTGGTCTTATTTCTCATGTTTGTTGATTGTAAAATATTTTTATTTGACTGCTATTCTCACAGAGAAAAGGGTGTCTGTGGACTAGTTGGATTGTAAGGGGACATTTGATCCTACTGTTAATACCCTGCCCCACCCGGGTGCCCCGTGAGTCCCTGCCCGAGCCTGCCAACAAACTTAAGTCCCCCACAATTAGCTTGTCTTATGAGTATGGCGCTAGATTTCTCACCCATACTCTATACTACATATCACCTGCCTTGTGGACAACTTCCCTCTGCCAGTTAGAATTGAAACAACTCAATTCAGACAAACCTATCACAGATTTCATTGAACCGGAGGTAGAATACAGAATTTTAACAAAGATATTTCTACCACATCACACCATAGCTCTACCTCATTTTCAAACTCCAGCTGAAAGTCTTCTTTTTATTTTTCCCTCTTCTTAGTTACTGTGTATCAGATTTCGCATTCTTTGTAATTTGTCTTAATTTATAAACTCTTTGTCA
The DNA here is from genome assembly GCA_030265115.1 of Mopalia vespertina. Lineage (NCBI taxonomy): Eukaryota > Metazoa > Mollusca > Polyplacophora > Chitonida > Mopaliidae > Mopalia > Mopalia vespertina. Next base: position 10,209 of record JAQQZZ010086633.1, read on the forward strand.
CTGCCAAAGTGAAGTTTCAAAGAAAATGCTGGTCCTAATTACAAGTCTTCAATGATTGGTGTTTTACACATTTTATACAGTCTCTTTGAAAATAGTATCCTGAAATTTTTACTACCGACATTTCCTAGTTATTTATCATTTATTCGATAATAACAAGATTGACCAAATGTGTTTCATATTGATTGAGTTATTCAGAGATATTTCACTGTATAATGGTGATGTACTTCATTAAATGATTAATCACACATAACAAGCTGAAATGGGAAGTGCTTTGCTCTCTGGAAAATCAGAATTTCTCCAGTATTAAAAACAGATACTGACAAAGTATAAAACTACAGGTATCTGAACAGAAAATTAATATGAAATAATTTTTGTGTCTTTTAGACAGTAAATATTATCAGTGTTTTTGTTATCTTGCTTTTGGGTTCGCTTTGCGAAGGGTTTCAGCCTCCAAAAAATTCTAAATCTGCTCAACTAAGAAAGTGTTCTCTCAAAAAGACGAAAATACAGAAAATAAAAAAAGGTTGCAGACTCAATAGATTGAACTAGAGGTTCAAGTAAATGAACTACATGTCATTTTATGAGGACCAGTGAAGAAGAAATATTTGTTTTTATGGGATATTTCCTCTTTGAACGAAGTTGTTATTATTAAGTCAATCTGACTATATTTCAGTCAGATTATTTCCTCTTTGAACGAAGTTGTTATTATTAAGTCAATCTCCTTGTCAATGATACAGATTCCAGTATTATGAAAATCCTTCATTCTCTATTATGAGACATCCTATTAAACCTATAACAGATTCACCAATTTAATATAGACAGATGAACTTTGTTATGGCAGTGATACTATTGCATTACTTAAAAACTGTTGCGACAGTGTGATTTTGTTCAAATTTAACTCTGAATGAGTCATTTGAACCTACAAAATATGAGTTAATGTTGTTTAATAGCTGGTTGTTTTGTAAGTAAGTGCCAATAAGTGCATTTAATGTATATCATTTCTAGCTTAGTATAGGTTATTCATAGTCTATACAAGCTCTATTTGAATGTTATACGGAACAATAGTATATGAATATGACACACATGAATAATTTTGGAAAAGCATTGAAACTTTCAATATTTGGTACAACTATTGATATATAGTTTTACATCACCAAACTAACTATCATTAGTTGCAGACTATTGCATGAGCAACTTTTTGGTTAACCCAAGACTGAAGTTTGATGTAATGTAACACCCCTATTTTTTGTAGAAATAGATAATAACATTTGTCAAAATTTTTTACTAGATTTTGAGAATAATGGGTTTGTGTTTTAAAATCTGTCAAAGAAAAACAGTGTTTGTTGAGATTTAATTATTTAATAGCTGTGTTATGTATACTTTTGTAAAAAGCTGTGTTACATTTGTATTGGACAATAAACAAAACAGAAAGCAGACTATTTTATACTCTGTATAGGGGAATTATCACACCCCTGTCAAATGACCTGTAGCACAGTTATGTCCAAGTATTAGATAACTGATCAGATTACATAATTTAACAGAGAAAACATGTCAAACTACAATTTTAAATTGTATCCTGAACTAGAGAAAATATGTAAGTTTGTCACTCTACCTTAAAGGTATGTGACTCACAATATAGTTTTCAAATCATTTATATTTTAAAGGATTTATAACAATAAGTAGCACATAAAGTACGTGTATTTTTTAAATTTGTTTTGAATGAAGTTTTATGTGGATACTGATGGAAAAATGTCTCTTTTAAATTGGGTATAAATTAAGTTTTATGTAGCGTAAAGAATTTTCTAAGCTGTTATTATCTGTTCTGACTAAGAAAGTGTTATCCCCAAATAATGATAATTCTGTTAATCGTCACTTTCTAAGTGACGATGAGAAATGTTTATTGCAAGGATGATCACAAATAACAGACTATGGAATAAATATTTCATGGTATAAGTCGCATTGAGTAATTACAGCTTAAATTAATCTTTTAAAGCTTTGCTTCTCATTGTTATCAAAGAGAGTGTAGGCTAGCTTCAGGAGGTGTGGTGCGGAAACATGAAGCCGATCTGTTTGTGTTGTCTTTGTATTGTGTCCTGTCTTTGTCCTGTATGACTTTGTTTTTTGCCAGTGGTGTCCAGGGTGGTTTCCTCCCCCCATTGGCCTGGCACGCCGTCATATGAGTGAAATAACTGAAAAAAAACCCCAAACAAACTGAAGATGTCTGCTAGGTTAATCCTTTCAGGTAACCCCAACACATAGGTATACAGCTACATATTTCGTGGGCACCTGCAGTGACACATTAAGTTCTCTTTCATACTTCTTGAATTTGTGGTTCTGCGGGCGTGGCTTAGTGGTTAGCGAGTGCGCTTACTAATCCTACTTCGATTTACTGTTCACAGGATCTACTCCGTCTGTCGACCCTCAGGTATATGAGTGAGTCACGCGCTGTGGCTCCGGCAATCACAGGGGTGGTTTTTACAATGTTTCTTTACACTACAGAGTGAAGTGGACAATCTGTCATCATAAATCTTGAATTTGCTGTTCCATTGTCTTGTGACCCTCTGGCTAATCGTCACTTTCTAAATGACACAAACATTTTTTCATTTTTATGAGAAATGTTGATTACAAGGATGATCACAAATAACAGATTATAGAATAAAAATTTCATGTGATATATCGTGACAGTTATGTGACAGTTTGTTTTGGAGCACATCATTCAATAAAATAGAGCCACCACTCAAATAAACAAACAACAAGGGTAGTTAGTTTGCAGAGTAGCACTGGAGGAAGACCTTCACGTTTTAAGGTTATGCTAATGTCAATTGTTGTTGGAATACATCGCCATCATAGGGATATACCCTAAATGCATGGCGTAAAACACCAATCACTCAATCGTCTTGCGGAGCCAGGTTTAATATCCATGTGCTCTATACTGTCTCTATCACCATTCAGGGGTGGAAATTAAACCGGCCCGCAGGCCAAAACCTGTAAATTTCCAGACCTGCAGGCCCGACTGGTCGGTATATTTTATGACCATAAATGTGTTATCCATTGGGCCTATAGTATGTTTCACTCACTTTGAACGGGAACAATCTCTAGTTGAGCCCAGCAAACTGAACACTTGATGAAATAATGTATAACGTGACTAATTCAGACTTTATGACTTATGATAAGTGATTGTAAACTTGTGTCCTTTAATGTTTGACAGCAGCAATCAAAAAACATCCCCGTCAAGTTGATCATAGGTGAATTGTGTTGCTAGGTCAGGATAGCTCAGAATGGACCACACCAAGCTAAAAAAATCATCAAGCTGTGAGAATATCAATAATGAGTTGGACTTGTAAGATGTTTGATGGGCCTGAAGATATGAAACCTTAAAATTACTACGGGGTCTGCAATTCTTGGAACCTGCAGGACCAGCTGGCCTGCTCACAACAAAGTTAATTTCCACCCCTGACATTTGCATATAGAGTAAGACAGCTGGCAAACAAAATAAAAATGTCTGCACAAATGTAACCCATTTTCATTTTATTTTTGTCTTCCACTACCAGCTGGTAGCGGCAGTACGAAGAGTGGCGGTGGTGCTCAAGGAAGGGAGATAAAAACAAAATCAACGAAGAAAAAGGGAGGTAATAGACGAGACCGTGATGACTCAGATGATGAGAGTAGTGCTGCAGGTGATAAAGGGTCCAGGGTGGAGCTGGAGTTCCTGTCTATAGATGACATAGAGCAGGAACTAAAGAAACAAACCTTTGTTAAAGAATGTCCAGACGATTTCCTCAATGAAATAGCTACACAGTTATACAGGTAAATCCTTATTAATGACATCTTTCACTAATTTTTACACAGGTACAATATAGTTAGTGTTATTGGTGGTTTCCTCCATCCATTTCTTTGGCACACCATTATGTGAGTGAAATAACATTAAATATGCTGTAAAGCCAACAAACCAAACCTACCACTTGAAGATCTGGGTATATTTGTTGTCAGAGCGCCATTTTCTCTAGATTCTGAGCATTCTAATTTACACCGAAAATGACAGTAAAAGCACATAAGTATCTTGAAGAACAATGATTGAAAAGTAGTATTTCTATTAATATAGCTGTTTCCTGTTCATGCGTTATTTGAAGAATAAAAAAAACATGAACTTTCATTTTTGGACTGGATTAATCCTGTTAATTGTTGAACTTTATTGAATTTAGCTTTTAATAATTTTAATCAGTAAGTTGTAACAAATTAATTAAAAAAATTGAGTTGAAGATAAGTTTAAAATATTATTATATATTAATTTTTAAAAAAATATTAAAAAATAAATTCTTTAAATTTTTGTTGAAAAAAACTCAAAGGTGTTTTGCTAAATCCTCCCCAGAAAAGCTAAATTTCCCATGCAATACAGTAGACAATTTACAGTATATGAGTGGCCCTGGAAGCTGTGTCAGTGACATAACACAAAGATCTCAGCTGTTTTTTAATCATTGAAATTAAAGTCAATGGCAAAATAAAATGGTTTTAATTTGTGCAAGGTTTGATCTTGATCTACTTGTCTTCAGCCCTCTAATTAGGTATACTCCACTACCAATGCAATTATCATATCCGCCATTTTGTCATATGTATGATTTAACTGGGTGAAGTGTACTCAGGTGTATTCTGTGTTACAGTGCCGTATTTCTTTGACAACATTGAACCTTACCAAACCATGCAAAACCTGACATCACATTGTTTAAAAATAAATATAAAACAAAATTCAGAATCACGGTAAAGAAATAAATGACTAACCAAGCTATATCAAACCCATGATTAAATTATACATTTTGAACTTCGCATGTTGTTTTTAGTTCAAATGCTGTTTTGGAACGTAAACTTTTTTATTATGGTTTCAAAAAATCTGAACTGATTTAACCTATAGATAATGATTATACAGCATTTTCACTGTTTTGGTGTATGAGTTATTCTTTGTAAGTTTTGCTTGTTTGTTACAAATAGTCTTTCTAATTGTTAGGTTTTTTTCAAGACGCTGTATTGTTTTGATGTGAGGCTTTCTCTGTTGTATTCTGAGAACAATGATTATATTCGTGTGAAAGTCGGATGATGGCCGCTGTGTTTCTCACGTGTTAAGACAGCTCGTTCACACAGTGGTCACAACCGTTCCTCCGATCTCTGCGACAAATCCTGTTGTGTAACAATTGTTGTACTAACATAACTATGGTAGAAAGCGCATGTCTGGTTAAAGTTTTGTCTCTTGTTGTTATTGCCTGCAGGCCTTTGTCCAAACAGTATCAGGAAACCGCCAGATCTATATTCATCCAGTCTGCAGGTGCGGCCACGACATCCTCACGAAAGAAGACTCATGGTGAACTCCAGGAAAGAATATCAGGATTATGGACCAATGCCAAACTTTTCGAAAAGGGAATTAAATATTTCACAGGTGTGCTGTCCGAGTATTTTTTTTTATTATCCGTATATATGTTGTATGTATGTGACTGGCAGTTTGTTTTCTTAGAGCAGTTTGTGACAAGCCCTCCAAAACCTTGACAAATTTAACGTTTAAATTGAAAGAATTTTTGTCACGTCCAATTCATTGCAGATGGGTTCACACTCCTGATTTTAAGACCTTTATCTTAATAGTTGCAACACTGTGTGCATTGAATAAGAGGAAACAATTGACCTCCAGTCTTATTATTCCCATGTTCCATATAAGGGTATAGCCATTCCCACTGAATTTGATTGGACAGGATGGCTGGTGACCTTATCACCCCTAGCGATGACCTGTGATGCATTGCATAATCTTTAGACTAGCAAGCAAATTCGAAGTTTCAGTTCACTGAAACGAAAGTTTGTAGCCAACTATTTTTTTCTGAGAGAAATCCTGTGTCACTCCTGGCCTTTGTCTTTATTCTCACTATTTATTTAAGTAAGCATCAATTGTTTCCCTTGCTGGTTCACAGCTTTCTGATGTAACCAGAAATTTAATGTTAGAGCAAATTGTCTATTGGAACAGGTGCCTGTGCATCCTTATGTAATGATAAGTGCGGAAGAAATGTAAATTGATAAATACCAAAGGTTTCACAATGATTTTTCAATGTCCAGATAATGGAATGTATTGCTACGATTAGTTAATTCCCATTAATTTATTTTTGTTAACTCTATTTGTGTATTGATGAAATAATATAATAAACTTTTGATATATCCTTAACTTTTGTGGGCGATTGAAGGAAGCTTCTTCTTGTCCTGGTGCTCTCAGAGCTAACAGGAAACCGATTTGTGTTGTGGTGTCTTTGTATTGCATATTATGATTGTCCTGTCTTGTCTTTGTTTGTACCACATGCTGTCAAAGCTGGTTGATCTTACCTATTGGGCTGGCTCGCTGTCGTATGAGTGAAATAACCTTAAGTATCTGATTTACCTCCAACCAAACAAACTTAACATAATATATCCTTCTGTGTGTGTGGGTTTTTTTAAATGACTAATAAAATGTGTGTTTGAATACTGGTATTCATATTTCAATATAAAACCATTTGGATTGTTATTGCTTTATTTTCTATCACTATTTTTTAATATGTAATGATTTGTTTTATTCAGATGACGGCCAATCCCAATTGGTTAAACATCTCCTAAAGACAGTGTGTTCTGATATTACGAATATGGGATTGTGTGCTCTGGCCACTGATAATATGTTAACAGTACCGGAGGACAATAACCTCACTCCAGAGGTAACTTCACCCATTAGTGAACAGGGATGAGAGTTTCTGTTGATTACCTTGATACAAGTCACTGAGCAGCCTTGGTTAAAAAATTAATACAATATATTCAACTGGACTCAAAAGTATAAAATATTTACTTTTATCAAGGAGCTCATCAACTAATAGCCCGTGTTATTGTACCCTGTTTTATCCCCTCTTTGTCTTGTGTGTTGTCATTTTTACCAGAGCTGTTGATTAACTTGACACTTTGAACTGACTTGCTATCATAGAAGGGAAACAGATAAGCCTTCTGTAGAACCGAAACAAAGCAAACAGTCTTTCTAAATTTAAACGATCATCAACATTGTACCAGAAATCAGAACTTGACCATATGGCTGTTCATTTCATGGATATGGAATGAGTCAACTGGGATTTGTCTTTTTTAAATAATATACAACGGCTGATTGTACGGATATGTTATTGATAGTCAGCCAATTTTGAGTAATGATTTTAGAAGAAGATGATATATATATCGCAAGCGTCAATATGTTGTCCCGTATTTAACTTCCAAGATTGTCTTTTTTAGAGTTTTATATTTAATATTATTGGGTATTCTGTTTGTTTATTAGGCTCGATTAAAAGTCATTGGTAAGCTTCCAGAGAAACCTCAAATTCTGATGACTAAACTCAATAACACATTGAACGAAAAGGTGAGCAAAACTTTTATAGCAATATTATATTTGTGTATATTATCTCCAGTACTGAAAGCCTTGGCAAATTTAACAAAATAACAAAACAATTTTTTTTTTAATACTGTAGTTTTCACATGAGGAACAGAATTGGGAAATATTCTGTTCAAAAAAAGAAATTGAAAATATTATTTAAAGGAAAAAGAAATCGGAAAAATGCAAGACCAGTCAAAACAAGAAAAGGAAATAGGGAACGTTTTTGAAAAATGTTCATTTCAGGTCCAGAAATTGTATGCAAATGCAAGTGTATGTAAAATTTGCTGCATCTTCTATTACCACCACTGTTAAATTGATAGTTTTGTTGATTTTATTTTTCTTCAAACTGAGTAGTATAAATCTTTATGTTGAACATGTGGTTGCTCAATTTTAATTGTTTTTATTGTGGTATTTTGTAGAATTTGTGTGGGCAGCAGAGTGGTTCACCCATTGCGTTACTCTCGTTACTTTACTTAACCTGTTACATGTAATTTGTCTGCTTCATTTTCAGAGATTACACAAAGTTATACATGGACTGGGTTTTCACATAAATAAAATGTTGTTTAGATGAGGGACTGTTAAAGCCTTAAAATATACAATAATTGGTTCACTACAGGACTAAACAATATTGTGTCTTGCTTTCTAATGTCTAGTTTCTATTTCCTATGGGGGCCGTGGCTTAGTGGTTAGCGAGTGCGCTTTCGGAGCCTACTTCGATGTACCGTTCACAGGATCGAGTCCACCTGT
>JAQQZZ010086644.1:0-18360 GCA_030265115.1 Mopalia vespertina
ACATTTTTAACAATATTTTATACACCATATTCATGGTTATTACCTTCTCGAGATGTCTGTAGGTTACCCATAACACATCTCGAGATTAAGGTTTATTAAGAAACATCTCTCTGGGGGTTATCTAGAACATAAGATGATTCATCGATTTAATTAATCTACATCTCTGTGCCAGTGTGATTGCTTTTAGAAATATATATAAGCTAATTAGGGCCTATCTGATTTTTCTCTGATATTTTTTTTGATACTTATATCAAAATAATCTTACTCATTCTTTCTTTTCTGCATTTAAATAAAGTTTTATTTGAGTTTATCGTCCGAGTTCACACGTTTAAGTTATTTCCCTTTGCGATAATAAGATTGAAAACTGTCAGAAAGAAATATTGCTGGTAGGTAAAATTCTAATCATTATTTTCATTGTATCTAAAAAATATTTAGAAATATGTTTTGAGAGGCCGGTGATGGGGGCTGATCAATTTCCAAATTTCACCACGTGTTGACATAGGCGGGACAATAGGCACACGACGCAATGATATGTTGGTCACTTATTGAAGTAGCGACCAAGCATACCATTACGTCGTGTGCCTGTGGCGGGACATAGAGCTAAGACGGAGGAATTAGCCCTATACATTGTGCTAGCTTTAAATGCACTTTTGGACTATTGCATCTCCGGACTACTGATTGGTCATTCACATTAGCTGGGCATATAGTTCTCCCATATTTAAACCTATCGGACAACTATAGTATCATTTATTTACGGTTGACTTACAAAACAATTTTTACAGGGCAAACTAAAACCCCAAAATGTTAAACTATAACATTGCTTGTTATGGCCTGTAGTCTATTTTAATGGCAAATCTGACCAATTCAAAAGAAAACTTATGCAGATGGTATTTTGGAAGAAAACATGTTAAAATTTTAGTCAATGTAATTGAACTGGATTCTCATTGTTCACAGACTGTTGAGATGCTGAATGGATGCAAGACCCTCTATTGTGTATTATGCCAAAATAGTATCCAAAAGGGATCAGTCAGGTAAATTATAGACCTCACTTAAATGGGTGTTTATTTATATCACTTTTATTAATAATCAACAATGGGCTATGAAAGATTTGACACCTTTATTATTTGCCAAAAATAATGCACTGTGTTATAAAGGCTCCATCATGAGATCCTTCACTGCGAAGTATAAACTAATTGTCTCTCAATCTACATGTGCGGGTGGTTGGAGGGAGCTTCATGTTGCCCTGGTGCTCTCAGAGCTAAAGGGGAACAGGAAGCCGATTTGTTTGTGGTGTCTGTCCTGTTATTATCCTGTATTTGTCCTGTCTTGTCTTTCTTTGTTGCCAGTGGTGCTGAGGTGGTTTCCTTCACCCATTGGGCTGGCACGTCGTCATATCAGTGAAATACCCTTGAGTACGACGTAAACCCCAATCAAACAAACAAACAAACTCAATCTACATGTGTACCTGTGACTGTGATTCAGTGGTTAGCGTACCAGACTACTGATCCTCCTTCAATGTACCCCATACAGGTTCAAACCTCCCAGTTTACCTCGGGTATATGAAAGAGTCCCAGACAAATGAGGTTTTTACTTGGTTTCCTTCAGGTGCTCCACTGAATTTAAGAATGACAGAATGAGAAGCCGACAATCAGTCAACATCTAAGTGTAAATAGTTTAACCTTGAGGTAACCTTGAGTCAAACACGATGAAACAAACAAATCAATTAACATATAGCTGGTAATGAAATATGCTCTGATATTGCTGGAATCTGTATCACTATAATTGATATTTTGCCCATCAGCCTATAACAACTGAAGATAAGAATTCATTAAAACACATTGTCGCTGAGAGTTTATATATAGAACATGAGGCTTAGGTTTTTAATTAATTGATATTCCAATTTCAGTGTCATGTGCCTTTGCTATATTTTAATGCGAATTTCAGATACAGCTGGTGGAAGGAATCCTATCGGCAGTTCTCCCAGTACCATCTTCCCAAACTGAAGACGTTATTCAAGCAGATTAATCGTCCGAAAAGAGTGAGAGATTTAACGGAGGAAAACCAATATGATAGGTAAAAGTTGTACCTGTTTTTAGATTGTACAGCCAGGCATGTCCATCGGGTGAAAGAAATTTTAATTCTGGTGTTCAGGACTGTGCTGTAATCTACTCCAAATTGCTTATTATACTAACTTCATAGATGATCGAATTGAAAACATTGCCAAAATCAGTAGGAAAATGCAAATTTAGACGAACACTGCAAACACTTTTGGAAATGTATTATTAATCAGTCCTCCTAAAATAAGTTTGCATAACCATGGTAACACCCTGTTCGGTCTGTTCTCCCCAATAACACAGGCCCGGGTTAAGGTTTAATACTAAACCTAATCCTATCACTGTACCTAACTCTAACCCAAACTGAAACTTAAAACTAAACCAAACCCTAACCTACCTTAGCCCTAGTGCTAAAAACCCTGCCTTAACAGACACGATCAGACATTAGAATCCACAATTGAAACTGTACATTCTGTAGTATAGCAAAAATCATAATGTATATTTGAATAGAATCTATTTTGACATAAAAAAAAAAAAAAAAAATTAGTGATACAGGGTTGGGTGTGATCCAGAGACTAAATCAGATTGAAACCAAAGTGAAACTGTTATACATTTCAGTTTGTCGGACTCGGTTACTCCTCTACATAAGCTGCCATATGAGGTACAACTAGAGGTGAGTTTGGTTTGTCAAGGGCACACAGAAGCCAGGCAGTTGGGAACTTGGGAGAGAGGTTCTTTCTGCCCCAGTGCTCTCAGAGCTAAAGGGCTGCATGAAGCCAATATGTTGTGGTGTTTTTTGTTTTGGATCTTATCATTGTCTACTTTCACTTATCAATGGCTGTATACAAAGCCTCTGACAGACCTGCCTACGTGTACCTGGATTATTCAGGAGTATTTTGTACAAATAATTTATGTTAAATACACCAATAGGCCATCAAAATACTCACAGAAATTAAAATTATATGCCATACAAAAATACACATAATGCTAAGAAAATACTGCTAAAAAGGAGTGTTTTTAACACATAAATTTTTCTAGGGTAGGCAGGTCTGCTCTGATAAAAGGAGGCTCCTTTCTCGAGGATTGCCACAATATTGTTTACTTTTGAACATCCAATTAAAATTGGCTATAAGTAGTTTCTAGTCTAAATCTTCATACAGACTTTGATTGGTTCTTGACAAAGTTGTTTTCACACAGCCTATAAACAGCCTCAGGCTTAGATACAGTGCACAAACAACTGCTGCCTGAAATGCCCTAAATGATGTGACAATTGATTTCCTTCCCACTGATCCTGTTCTGGCCATCCTGGGCACAACCATTGTGCTTTGTCAGCAGGCTAATACTAAATGATTTGTATAAATAAATACTGCTGATCAGTGAGGGTAGGGGTTGTCATGTGTTGTCATTGTTTGTTGTCAAGTGGCATGCTCATTACTTATCGAGGACCACCCGTCCAAAGGAACACCCAAAAGTGAACAATTGCCTCATTTGGACACCCTGTTTCAAAAAACTTTAACATGTAGGAGATAGAGAAACTGTTAAAATTGGACACCCAGTTATTTGAAAAGTGAAGCAAAAGGACCATTTTGGCTAAGCCGCTGCTATTTATTCCCCTGATAAACGAGGTATATGCACTTTCTGTCTTAAACAAAAACTTTAAAACTGTTTAATTTAAATGAAGACCTGACCTATGCATTGAGCTGAGTTTTTTTTTACTCTAGATGAAGCAGACCCACATGAAGAGTCGTCTGTCTTGTATGGTTGTTATGGCTGTCAATACCTGGCCAACACAAGTGTGCAGTCGAATTGTGGAACAGGCTAAACACCATGATGGTCAGTGCTGTCCGCTAGAAGAAATTAAACCAGCAGTAGGTTTTTAAATGTTACATTTAATGTCAGTATACTTTGAAAGTGTGAGACATCAGGCTGGGTGTTCTTGACTAGGTGTTCATATGTTGTGACAGCATGGGGTATCAGGCAGAGTGTCTGCATACTGTGACTGGGTGGGGTATCAGCAAGTGGCAGGGGAGGGGGGTATGGGAAGGGGGGTGGGGGGAGATATGGGAATGTAAGTGTACTGTGGTGGTTGTATAGGACCCGGTGTCTTTACTGTGACTACATGTAGGTAGGATTCAAAGCAATCCATTACCATGACTGGTTGGCTAATCAGTCTGTGTGACTGTACATGTATATTGTGGACTTATATGTATGATGTGAAGGTTTAAATCATCATCAAATTGCCATCATGGAATGAAAATAATCCCTAACGGCTAAAGTTATATATGAAACTTTCAATTGCTAAGATTATGGGCCGCTCACACACAGCTATTTTACATCCAACTTTACTTCCAATTTGTCGAATAAGCTTTCGTCGATATCTGTGCGCTGTTTGGTCCGGTTACCGCTCAACCTTGTTGAATGAAATAGAGAATGCTCTTATTTTCATCGGATGCTGGATGACTTTGACCAATCAAATGTCTGATTCTGTGTCACATGATATGGAGGTTCAGAGCGCTTGTTGCCCTGATAACAATCCAATTCTTCGACAGTAAATCGATGTGTGTGAGCACAAACCATCGAAATTAAATTAGATTGATTATGACATTGGATGAAATTGGACAATATATCGAAAGTAAAATCAGACAAAATAATCAGTGAGTGTGTGAGTGCACTAGTATCATCAATAAATGTTGTATATTTTTTCCCAGCCAAACATATACGGGTATAGGAATAAAGATGAAGCGAGTGTTGGTTGTAATATCCATGGAAACAGGAAGACAGTGGGGCTTTATGTCGGAAAAGGAAAAAGTAAGTTTGGGTCAATATTTTTTGTCCTTTTTTTCAAATGAACAGATTAAACATGCTGTGCAGGGGATTGTAGAGAGCCTCCTGTTACATATATATTTATGAATCCACCAGTTTCAGGTCGGCAAGGGATTTGTATGAGTTGGCATGAGTTCCTCCACATTAAGGGACCGTATCCAACCTATGTTCGTGCTCCAATCTTCTTGTGGGCCCGCGGCCGTGGCTTAGTGGTTAGCGAGTGCGCTTTCTGAGCCTACTTCGATGTACCGTTCACAGGATCGAGTCCGCCCGTCGACCATCAGGTATAAGAGTGAGTCACAAGTTGTGGCTCCGGCAATCGCGGGTGTGGTTTTTACGAGGTTTCCTCTCGGTTTTCCACTGTAATAAGGCTAGGTGCAGTGTGAAGTGGACAATCTGTCGTCATATAAGTGAAATACCCTTGAGTATGACGTTAAACCCCAATCAATCAATCAATCAAACCAATCGTCTTGTGTAGACTTTCACATCACAGTGGGGTCTGAACACTCCAGGAATCGTGGGTGTGTTTATGGATGTTTATTCTTTCACAATATCATCTCCCTGTTCATCTTCTACAGCACAAACACCTCTCATCTCAAGATGACGGGTGTAGTGTTCAATGGTCTTTTGTTGCGTGCAAAGACGAAAGAACTCAGGACGAAGGTTGGATACGGTCCCTAAGTACTAACACAGTTGTCCTTTAAATAAAATCATCTTTAGAACTTAGCTTATGTTGCACTGTTATTTTTCACCATGACGACACTCTACAGTTTTTCCTTATGTATTCTACAGATCACAACGTTGTATGTATTGAACCAACTCATCTTGTTAATTTAACTGATAGACATAAAGACATTTGTAAGGTAAGCTAATAATACTATTGATACCAATATTAATGGCCCTCTGGCTAACGGCAGTATTATTGAAGAATATTTACTAGGGGTGTAACGATACACTCCTGCTACGATTCGATACGGACCTCATGATACGATACATATCCCGATACTGCATTTTCTTGATTCAGGCTTCTTCAGCATTAAATACTCCCAGTTATTAATGGCAAATTTAAACTGCTTGGTTGGTTTGTTTGGTTTATTAATTGTTCTGTGAAATAAAGTCATAAGAGGATTAAAATAAATAAACATTTTTAATGCCTCCACCAGGATTCAAACTGTGGGCTAAAAAGGCCATAATACACAATTATGTGGTAACTCGATACGGGGCTATATAATATCATATCATATCGTCAAGAAAAATATAGTGATACAACAAAGTATATTTAATATTTACATTGCTGCCACTATGGAGGAATATTAATTTTATAACACTTCACATCATGGTTGTGTTGTTGGGAACTCTTTGGAAGTACACCACCATCATATATATGAAATTCACTTAAGCACGGCGTTAAAAACCACCAATATTGGCCTGGTGGAAGAGCATCATTCTTACAGTGTGATAAGAGCTCTCTGGCTAAGGGCAGTTTGCTTGAAGAGTAGCAATACTGTCTTTACTTAGTACTGGAGGAATATTAACTTTCCAACATTATGGAATCGCTTCACATGTATTGGTTGTGCTAATGTTAATTATTTTTGGAATAAACCGCCGTCAAATAAATTAAATATCCTTAAGCAAGGCTTAAAATGCCAATCAACCAATCAATCACAGTATACATGTAAATGCTAGTTACCACTTTAGGGGCTACGTACAACCCCCAACAAAAAACAAAAATCAAGGCGAAAAATGAGGACAGCAGGTTCAATTATGCAGGGCCCACGGCCGTGGCTTACTACTCTAACTTTGATGTACCGTTCACAGCATAAGATATATGAGTGAATCAGTGATAAATGTAGTGGCTCCAGCAATCGCGGGGGTTTTCCTCCGAGATTTCCATCGTAATATGGCAAGGCACAGTATTAAGTGGATAATCTGTCATCATATAAGTGAAATACCCTTGAGTATGACGTTAAACCCCAATGAAACAAACTTATTAAATATGCAGCACTATGTACAAGTAATTGTATTCAAAATAAGGGAACTATATTTTGAATGTCTGGAAATATAAGAGAACTGATAACTACGGTTTAATAAAGTTATAAATGGTTTATTACAGGTTTATCAGGATTTTATTCGTCAATCTCCTCTACCAGCATGTCAGATATGGCAAGATGGCGGCAATTGGAAAGATATTACTTTGAGAACAAATAGAATGGGAGAGACAATGGCGTTAATCAGATTTCATCCACAACAACTGTCTCAGGTCAGTGTTTACATGTACATCTGCATGCAAATTTTTTTTCCACTCCTTTAGCCAGGTGTGACATTAGTTATGTGCAGTAGTTAAAGAGCACATGGAGATCATCCTTGTAAATCACAGAAGATGTGGGGATCATCCTTGGAAATCACAGAAGATGTGGGGATCGTCCTTGGAAATCACAGAAGATGTGGGGATCATCCTTGGAAATCACAGAAGATGTGGGGATCATCCTTGGAAGTCACAGAAGATGTGGGGATCATCCTCAGTAAATCCCAGGAAGGCTTGGGCATCCTCCTCAATGAATGCCAGGTAAATGTGAAGATCATCTTTTATAAATCCCAGGAAGATGTGGGGTTCATCCTGGGATTAAGCTGCTGCTGGACCTTGGAATAAAATGTACTGTACATCAAACTAAACGACACTTATTATTATATTTTCAATATTTGTTTGGTAATAAATAATACTTTTCTGACATTTTATGCTGAGTTGTTTTTATTTTATTGAAGGCTGAGATTGATACGGCACAGAATGACTTGGCAGACTATTTTAAATTTGGACCTGGGGAAAACTTAGATTTACATTCCCTATTCTTTCAACCTTGGTAAGTATCCTGTGGCTGATTTGTTTTTTCATTGGTGTTAAGTTTGCAAAGACTTATAAATGTATGTTTTGTGGATGGCTTCCTGCTGCCCTGGTGCTATTTGAGTGAGGTATGTATAAAAGGATTTTTAAAGCTGATTGTTTTCTGGGATCTGGCACTATTTTAAAGTTGCAACAGGTTTTGCATTCTGTTCTGTGTTATTTTTTGTACTCAAAAGGGTGACATAAGGGTGGTTTCTTACACCTGTTGTGTTGGCAGGCATGCCGCCATATAAGTGATATAACCTTTAATATAGAGTACGACGTTAAACCCCAATTAATCAAACCTGGAATAGCAATATTATCATTATACAGAACGTATACTTTACTCATTTCCGACAAAAACTAGTCTGGTTTAAATTTATTTAGACCATAATCTGATAATATTAGAGCATCCACATCCAAATGATCATTCAAGCTTGGCATAAAAATCCCTTTTTTACTTTTTCTACTTAAACAGTCCCAGAGTGTTCGGCACAGGAGATACATTTCCTTACATTTTATTATACGGGCAACCTTTCTTAGAGGAAACTGTTCTTGGGATGAAATTCCGCATCTCGCCGGACTCATTCTTCCAAATCAACACCTTGGCAGCAGAAGTGTTATATTCCACAGTTGCTGAGTATGCACAAATTACACCGAATTCAACAGTCCTGGATATATACTGTGGAACAGGTAAGCATGTCATAAAAAAAAATAATAACCTCAAAATTAATTTTTGATACTTTTTTGCTTTTGTGTCACCAAGGGCAATATTTTGGAGTTTGTTCTCATACGGAGGATTATGCCTAATTTGCTAAATTTTAATTTTGTAAAAAATGAAAATTAAAAAAAGAATTATGTTTTTAAATTGATTGCCATTGTTATCAAGAAAGGACCAAGAAACTCTATGATAATTTGCAAAAAAATATAAAAATGTTATGCACTCAATTAGCATGTTCTCGTCTCATCCTTTCTGGGTTGACAACCTTAAGTAAAGAGTTAAACACCAATCCAACAAACAATCTATTGTTAACAGCTTTGTGCTTTCGACAAAATTGACAAAATAATTTCATATTCTGTTAAACTATGAAATAATTTTGACTTTTAGAAAGTTTTGGGACAACCCTTTGTTTAATAGTTACAACAGATTGTCGTTTAGAAATATGTCTCAGCTGCATTTGAGGCTAGTTAGCAAAGTGCTCATGGTTGTCGCCATTTCAGTGATTTGGTGCCTGATTAAAAAGTTTGAGGGTTCTTTTCCCTTATGGATCTCAGTCTTCAGCATTTTCTGAACTAAATTTTTTTGTAAAAATGTTTTTTCCAAATATCAAAAACACAACATAACTTGCATGTAGTTAGGAACTGTATGTCGATTTTTGAATCCATCTTTCCCAACTTTGACAATGATTTGCAGGTATTTCCATCTGGAGGGTTGGGTAATCAATTACCAAAAGCTGAATTATAATCCAAAGAACTATAGAGAAGCATTATAAAATTTGATCATCTTGGATTCCCTCTGAAACCAGAAACAGCAAACCATTCACTGCCAATTTTTTCTATTATACTAATACACGGATTGCATTTGATTTTCAGGAACTATAGGAATCTTGTTATCAAAGGGAGCTAAACGTCTCATTGGACTAGAAGGTGTTGAATCTGCGGTGGAAGATGCGAGATTCAATGCTAATCTAAATGGTATGGTCACCAATACATTTGTCCATTTATGTATTTAAAAATGTGTGAGCGATTTTGTGTGTTGCAAAAGTTTGTTAACAAACCAAGATAAAGCAAAAACTGGGAAGATTATTCTTGAATGGAATGGGGGTTTGCCATAGTTTCCTTTACCCTGGTTCTTGATAAGGTATGAGCTTTGAGACACCCTACTGTCATTACCCTGGTGCTCTCAGAGCTAGTGAAGCTAAGCCTTTAATTGTTATGTCTTTCAATAAGACCAAGTTTCATTGGTATATATATAAAATATTTAAAAATAAAAACTTATTCAATAAAGGGGGACCATAGTAAATTTAATCGGAGAAAGATTACCGAAAACATTTCCAATTAAGTAAATACATGTAAGTCTAATTGTTTGGAAGCTTTAAGGCCGTGGTTTAACATAGGATTTAATTTATGGATATAATAGGCTTCTTTCAGGAGAAGGGTAGACCAGTGGTTAGCGTTGTCAATAATTCTGGTGTTTTGGAGAATAAGGCTGTTTACACATGGTTTAAAAGAACTATTTTCATTTAAAGGGGTCGGTAGAGCAGCCAGATCTATCAAATATTTAAATCCCTCACAGTCATGTATGTGCTTATAAATCTCACTTTCCGCTTTTTCACCGTGTTCATTTGTTCTTTCATTGATTGATAATTAAAGCTCTGATGACTTTGCCGTGTATTTTTCTCAGGTTGTGAGAATGTACAGTTCATTGCTGGGAATGCCCACAAACTGCTGAATGAGTTATTTAGAAGTGAAGATTTTACAGAAGATGTGATAGCAGTTGTTAACCCTGGTCGAAATGGAATGAGTAAGTATAAAAAATCTCAAATTGTATTGAAGCAAATATGCTCCAATCCTTAAATGAACCATGGATCAGATGCATCTACCACAGACCGACAGACACCCAGGTATTCTGATCTCTCAACCCCAAACCAACCCAAAAATATATCTCCTGGCCAGAAAAGCATTCTAGTCCTTCAAAACAAAATGATGGATACAACACAAACTTGAATGTGCTCATCTCTGAATATCAACTTCTCAACCTCTCTGATCCATAATAGGGAAGATCAGCAATTCAAACTTGAGTGTTCTGATCCCTCCATACCGTCCCCAGAAATGACCAGAATATATCACAAACTTGAGTGTACTGATCCCTCAATACCGTCCCAAAAAATTACCAGAACAGTTCACCAACTGGAGTGTACTGATCCCTCAATACCGTCCCCAGAAATGAACAAAGTATATCACCAACTTGAGTGTACTGATCCCTCAATACCATCCCCAGAAATGACCGACCAGAATATATCACAAACTTAAGTGTACTGATCCCTCAATACCATCCCCAGAAATAACTTGAGTTTACTGATCCCCCAATACCGTCCCCAGAAATGACCAAAATATATCACCAACTTGAGTGTACTGATCCCTCAATACCATCCCCAGAAATAACTTGAGTTTACTGATCCATCAATACCGTCCCCAGAAATGACCAGAATATCACCAAGTTGAGTGTACTGATCCCTGAATACTGTCCCCAGAAATGACCAGAATATCACCAAGTTGAGTGTACTGATCCCTGAATACCATCCTCAGAAATGACCAGACTATATCACAAACTTGAGTGTTTTGATCCCTCAATACCCTCCTCAGAAATGACCAGAATATATCACAAACTTAAGTGTACTGATCCCTGAATACTGTCCCCAGAAATGAGCAGAGTATATCACCAACTGGAGTATACCGTTCCCTAACTACCGACTTGAGTATATATTGAGAATATATCACCATCATGAGTGTACTGATCCCTTAATACCGTCTTGTTTTTTTACAAGGTTTCCTCCCCGTTTTCATCGGTAGTTAGATAAGGAACAGTGTGAAGTGGGCAATCCGTCGTCATATAAGTGAAATACCCTTGATTACGACGTTAAACCCCAATAAAATATCACTTGAGTGTACTGATTCCTTAATGCCAACCCTAGAGTATATCATAAACTTGTACATGTATGAACCCCAAAATATACCTTATACTGGATTGTACTTATCTCAGATCACCTGGGCCTACTTGCACAAAGCTTCCTTAAGCTACATGTATAAAGGTGACCTTAGTTTTTCCCTTAGACCAAAACTTAGGAGAGGAGCCTCTTTCACAAAACCCCCTTTAGCATAAGGTCTAGAGGAATAAATTTTCCTCTGAAATATCCCCTTAAGTGCTAAGGTCACCTTAGCATAAGGAGGCTTTATGAAAGGAGGCCCAGCCCTGTAATACACAACAAACTTAAGTGTACTCCTCGCTGAATAAAATATACCACAAACTAAAGTGTACTAACCTTTGATTATCAAACCCAAAATATAACACAATCTGGAGTTTAATGCTAGCTGAGGTGCAAATCCCGAATAAACCACACACTGTGATTTGAGTGTACTGACCCACCTAGGATAATCAGCAAACATGAGTGTGCTAATCACTAAATACCCATCCTGGAATATACATCATACACGTACCACAAGCTTGAGTGCGCAAACTCTCAAACACCAGCCCAAAAATATACCACAAACTTGAATAGAGATTTGTAAATAACAGCTCCAGGATATTGCATAATCTTGACCGTATCGATCTGGGATCAGTGACTTTTAATACTGAATGGTGGAACTTACAGTCACTGTACATTACCATTTTCTAAAGGGTAATATACATGTTAAGTATCATGTCGTCTTAATCAAAGGTGCTAATGCTTTGTTAATTAATTTTCAGGTGCAAAAGCTGTTCGAGCTATCCGTCGCTGTTCGGCCATTCGCAGATTGGTCTATGTCACCTGTAAACCTCATGGGAAAGTCTTAACAAATTTTGTTGAGTAAGTTATAGTGAAAAACAGTTAGTTTGTATGTATTATTTCTTTATAGCCTCTGGCGGGTGGTTGCAGGGAGCTTCATGTTGCCCTGGTGCTCTCAGAGCTAATGGGGAAGCCGATCTGTTTGTGGTGTCTGTATTGCGTCCTGTTTTTGTCCTGTATTTGTCCCGTCTTGTCTTTGTTTGTTGCCAGTGTGTAGAGGGTTTCCTTCATCCATTGGGCTGGCACGTCGTCATATAAGTGAAATACCCTTGGGTACGACGTAAAACCCCAATCAAACAAACAATCAAATTAAATGCAATTCTCAAATCACTTATTTTAAAGAAGAAGTAGATTGACTGCTCTGTGTTTAACAACATGATCAAAGAGTTTTCTCTTAATATGTGTTTGGCATTTACTCCAGCTGTATATAGCCACACAAATCTAACTATAAAACATAATGTGTTTGGCTTTGTTGGAAAATTAATTCACTCTGCTATGTATATATAAATATAAATATGTTTGTGCTCGTGAGAGGGCACACAAATAGTAGTGAACAGGCTCTGTATATCGTCAACTGTCAGGTTCCTTCAGTGTCCTGTAACAGGTTTATTACAGTATTTTATTATACACCAATTTAAATAAATGCAAATGAAGGTCAGAACATATAACATAAAGGCTGGAAAATTTACATTTATTGCATTGGGAAATATGCATGTTACTGTTCAGATAATACATTTCTTCTGGGCTAAGCAGGGTTGTATTTAACGTAGTATTCACTTGGGCCGTTCTCATGGTTACATTGTTAAGTGTATAGATTTTGTGTGACTTTTGTCCACAGTGTGGTTCATGTTTTCATGTTAGCATTTAGCGCTTTGCAGAAGTATTTGTGTGCTTTACACGAGGTCGGACTGATCTTTAATTAGCCTGGGTTTGTCATCATAGGATTGCAAATATAGAACTTATGGTGTAACTTATTCCAAAGACTGGCTGCGGTGTGGCTCAGTTAGATGGGCATTGGATTGCAGATCCCTTTCAATGTACCGCTCATATGGGTTCAAGGCCGGCTATGGACCCTTGCTTTAAAAGGAAAGTTGTCCAGTGAAAACTTTCGCATGTATGCAGGCTGTCTGGTTTAAGGACATTATGTACCAAACACATTCATGCGGTCTCCACTTACAACATGTAGCAATAGAGGAACATTTATTTCCCAACAGAGCAAGCATTTGATATTTAAAGGCTATGTTAATATGTCTATTTTAAAGGTTTTTTTCTTTTTTGCATTTGGGTTTAAATAAATACATTGAGGATTTGGGTGTCTGACATTGTGTAATACTTATTATATATTTGCTAAGTCGACGGCAATTCAAACAAATCATGCAACAGTGAATTTTGTCAAATAAATTTGCCATACCGTTTGTTTTAATGTTGTAACTGTTTGTGTTTTAGGCGAGTAATCGTGAAGAGATGCAGGCTGGTGATTTATTAGATTGGGCCAGGCAGGAGCCTCAGTCGTTGGTTTGGTTACCTGTATTACACCGATTGGCTGCCTCCGAGACCTCCAAACATCAAGCCAAGTGTAACATCTGTAAAGAGTTCCCCATTGTAGGATTTAGGTAGGTCTTTAGCTGGATTTAGTGACAACAAACAATATATGAGATTCATCAAATTCAAACTAACTTTCTTGAACTTGCTTCAGTTAATATATATAAGCATTCAATAAATTTAATTAAAGAGTCTGAAACATAAGAGATTAAAATGAAAATTACGATTTTCGAACATACTCTCAATAGGTTTTGAAAATGAATATTATTTTAAGTTTATAATGGTGAGCATAGTGCGTTTGAAATATCTGAAAAAGCTTCCCTTTTTTTTTTTTAAAGTGTAGGAAATTTGTCGCTGTCCATTTTATATCTTGGTTCAGAATATCCAATCTGGTTGCGGATATGATTTTATTTTTCTTGGCTCTGATTTTGTAGGCAGTTTGGAAGCTGATTTTCTTGTGTCTTTTTTTTTCATGGATGATTATCCTGTTATGTCTGTGATTTCCTTCACCCATTGGGCTGGCACGCCATCATATGAGCGAAATAACCTAATATATGGCATTAAACTGCACTTCAACAGACAAACCTAAAGTATGAGGTAGAAGCTCAAGCGAATAAAACAGTGTGTTCTATAGACCACCATATAAAGCATCCATGTACGTTTCAAGCTTATGCTTTTTGATAGTCATCAGTCTGGCTAAGAGAAGTATGTTCTATGGCCAGTCTTACTCTTTGATCCAGCACTGGAAGAACATAATTGTTCCTAGAGAGCAGAACATATTTGATGATTGGTTTAATAGAGTGTACTGTTAGAGTTCTCGCTATAATTTAAATTAAATACCCGTGAGATCGGCATAAAACACTCATCAATGAATCAAATCGGTTTTAATTTCTGAGAAATTTGATATGTCAGATTATTTTTCATTTATTGGATATCAGATTTATAATATTATTGAGACAGTAAACAATCAATCCTGTCCTCAGATACCATAGTTGGAAATACTTTGATTTATATCATTTTAAATTTTTATCGTATTGCTGTTTGCAAAGCTTTAAATTGTCTTAACTTCCCAATATTTTTCAGATATCGTTGTTTGCGGTGCTTTAATTTTGATATTTGTCAGAACTGTTTCTTCTCAGGAAGGAAGGCCAAAGGTCATAAACTCTCACATCCTATGCAAGAATATTGCTCCACAGTAAGTTCATATTCCAATAAATGATTGATAACTCCTCAAATAAAAACTGCCTAGCACATCTTCCTGGGATCAAAAAACAAAATTCAAATATGGGGAATCAGCACATCTTTCTGAGAATATCTCGAGATGTCAGCAAATAACATGAGCGTTTCTATGAAAATGTTCATGTGCATGTTAAAACATCTGCAGAACTATCTGGTGTAATAGGTGCTGGGAGTTGAAAGGAGCTTTCTTCAGTTGAGCCCTTTCAGAGCTACGACGCAATATGTAGTGCTCATTTGTGTCTTTCTTGTGTTGAATGTTGTTCTGTTTGTTGTCGATGCATCAAGGGTCATTTCCTTCAGCCGCGGTGACCTTGGTACTTGATAATCTTAAATGTGGTGTTAAATCCTAATCAAACAAACAAACACCTTTGTACAAATATGTAAGGATCACTCCTGCTATGAGTGTAGAAGATACTGAGAAGGTCTGGACTGTTGACTGTTGACCGTGGCATTATGAAATTAACTGTAGAGGAACACAGTGAATACAGCCCAAATAAACGTTTCAGTTTTACAACGTTCACAAAGGTTAACAAAATGTACCAAATTTCAAAGAATTGTCTTATGATGGCCTACTGTATGTATTGTGGTTTACAGACTTTGTATTATTACACAATGTTTTGATCTGATTATTTGTTACTGGTGAAGTCGAGAGTTTGTATTAATGTTTGGGTTGGCAGTATGAGTAAAATAACCTTAAGTACAGGTACAATGTAAGACAATTAAACAAGTGAGGCACTGTAGAATTTGTACTGTTAGGGTAGAATTTGACTTACCATTTTGTAATTATTTCTGGTCTTTGATTTCAGACAACATCAGGGGAAGATGTGCGAGACTTTACCAAAGTTTTTAAAAATAAATTCAAATCAAAAAAGTTTTTCAAGAAACACCCACGGTTAGGCTACATGCCAGTTCAAACAGTGTTAGAAGGAGACAGCCTTGAAAGGTAAGGAGTCGTAATTTATTTTCACTTTATTTTTTTTAAAAACTATTTTGTTGTGGCTTTCTGGATAAAAAAAAAAGACTGCTTGCAGATTTTCAGTAAGGGTTTACTTTTTCTTTTATTTTTAGTCCTGCCCTCTGGTTCAGACATACTGCTATACTTGGTGGAACATTAAATTACCAACAGAGCAAAACAGTTAACATTTTATGGTTATGTTAGTGTAGCAATAACTGCTGGAAGATAATCTTTTCAACAAAGCAAAACATTTCACATACAATGGTTGTCTAGTGTCAATAACTGTTGAAATTATTCTCCATTTTTTAAGAGAAATACCCTTGATACCAATCGATCAATTAATCAATCAGTCCCCTTATCAACCAATCTGTGAATAAATATCGAATTATTAATGTAAGAGGAGTCTAACTGAATAAAAACTGTGAAATAGTATCACTCACTTCATATATTTTAAACATTGATTACTCTAACGGAAAAAGCTTTGCATATTGCACCCGCCACTTATTTTGCTATTGAAGTACACCACCGTCACATAAGTGAACTACCCTTGATCACTGCTGTAAGCACCAATTGATCAATGAATCAGTCAGTCAAGTTAGCAATCAGTTTGGAGTAAATATCAAATAATTAATAAAATAGGAACCTTACTGAAAAAATACAGCGAAATAGTATAACTCACTTGGTATGTATTTTAAATATTCATTATTCGAATAGATAAAAAAAAACCTGCATGTTTCAAATGTTGCATATTTAACTATTGTAATACACCACTGTCCTATAAGTGAAATTCCCTTGAGTATGACTTAATAGGTACAATTTAAGAATTAATCACACCTAGATTGTGACAGTGAATATTGTCTAATTGATTTTCTAATTGAGCCTCTCAGATTTGATAGGCTTAACTGTCATGTTAGATATATTTTGTTGTCAGACACAATTAACACGCTGTGAATGATAAATAACTAAGTGACCCTATTATTTTACCGTTCTAGAAATACATAACAGCCATGTCAGAGTGTATAACCATCGACCCAAAGCATCTCTTACATCCCACTGTGTTAACTATTGGCTCAATGCTGGGTACTTTTCTTCAGTTTAATTGCCTTTTTTACCCCACTGTTTCAGTAGTTCCAAATAAGGTTGGACTCTAATCTGGCCTGACCCTGTTAGGAAATGCACTTGTTTCAAAATAAACGCTCGGTTTGATTAATTACCTCTTTGGCGTGACCTAGTTAGCTTTGTGCTTGATTATAAATCGACACGTTAGCAATTTCCCACAGTTAAGCTTTCCTCTCGAACACATGTCCCAAAGGCTGTTGGAGAAAATCAATACGGCCATGATATGATGATCAGAGAACTAGGCCAGATAGTCTAGTGACTGCCCTGTCCTGTGGATGAGGTGTGTGTTGAATTGTTTCGGGGCTGGCAGTTCCATACCAGGACAGTTATAGATGGACGGCAAATCTGTCTGGCTTCCAGCTGTCTCAAACCAATAGGACATCTATTAAGTAATATTGGGTCGTCCGGGATTGATTATTATTTCGGCTTCTTTCACGCCTGGCTCAACTCTTTAGCGACGCATTGACGCCTTTGCAGACAGCCTAATATCAGCTCATCACTCAACTGTATACATCCTGCTGCCATTCCGAAGGCTATACGGGTAAAATATAGCCCAGTCTCATTGATCAGCTGACCAGATTCAACTGCCTGGACAGATGTACCTTGATTTATGTTCCTTTTGACCATACATAATAGATGTTTATACATACAGATGAACGCCTACCTAATCAGCCAAATGACTAAGGTTTAACACCCAGTGGAGACATGCTAATTTTTCTTGCTTTAAGTTGATAAAAGATGTACGGTATCCTTGTACTTAGCTCATGACTTAGGAGAGATTTGTGTTGAGAAACAAGAAAACAATACAAATTTTCTCTTATAAATGTGCCTTTTTGTGGATTGAATATTTTATCTAACTTTATTGCAACTGTAGACAACTTTTTTCTGATATATTGTATTGTGATGAAATTATTATGAAATAAGAAACTCGATTTTTGTGTAGTTTTATGACAGGGGTGGAATAGTATTATAACGGTTATGGACTGCTGTGTCTTATATATTTTTTGGTTAACAACAACAACCTGATATTATTTCTGACAAAATAACAGAGACTATATTTTGATGACTGAAGCATTAAACTTACTAGACTCTTATCGGTGTAGCCCGCGGCCGTGGCTTAGTGGTGAGCGAGTGCGCTTTCGGAGCCTACTTCGATGTACCGTTCACGGGATCGAGTCCGCCTGTCGACCCTCAGGTATATGA
>JAQQZZ010086655.1:0-13362 GCA_030265115.1 Mopalia vespertina
TAAGCGGTCGATATGATTTTATTGAATTATGTTCGTTAAATCAGCTGCAAATCATTCCTTACTCTCAGAGTGTGGGACGCTCAAGCAAAATATCAAAAAATAACATGGCGTAATTCTCAGCTGTGTCCTGAACATAAGGGAGACACAGATGAGATTTCTCAGTTAATAAATAAGTTAATGACTGAAATTTTTGAATCAACATATCGACTAAATTTAATCGCAGTGGGTTGGCAGGAGCTTCATGTAACCCTGCTGCTCGCAGAAGGCTGGAAGGGAACTTTTTGCCTTGGTGCTTTCAGAGCTAAGGGGCAGAAGAGAAGCGGATCTGTTTGTGATATCTTTGTAGAACATCATCTGATTTTCCTGTATTTGCTGGAATGCCAGCATAAGTGAAAAAAGTACAGCTTTAAACCCCAATAATGGAAATAAAGTTAATTTTTAATCAAATACATTTTATGTTTTTTAATTTAGTCTCCAAAGAAAATTGGTGATGACATCGCTAAAGCTACTGGTGATTGGAAAGGTCTTCGTATAACTGTGAAACTGACAATCCAGAATCGTCAGGCCACAGTCAGTGTGGTACCCAGTGCCTCTTCACTGATAATCAAGGCTCTTAAAGAACCCCCGAGGGACAGAAAGAAGGTTAAGCATGGTACGTCAATTGCTAGCAAGAAATGGCCGACTTGTACCGTGCTACTAAATGTTTAAACCTGGTTGTCTCCCTTGATTTTGCTAATTCAGACATTTATAATGAATTTTTAACAACTGAACATGTTGTGAAGAGGAAGTGTCACATTTTTTTTTAGCGGAGGGTTGAGAGGGAGCTTCATATTGCCCTGGTGCTCTTAAAGCTAAGGGGCAACATGTGAAAATCTATTTGTGATGTCTTTGTATTGCTTCTAGTGATATTTGGCCCGTGGCTGTGGCTTAGTGGTAGTGTGTGCACTTACTAATCCTACTTCAATTTACAGTACACAGGATCGTGTCCGCCTGTCGACCCTAAGATATATGAGGGAGTCTCGCGATGTGGCTCCGGCAATTGCGGGGGTGGTTTTTTACAAGGTTTCCTCTCAGTTTTCCACCATAATAAGGCAAGGAGCAGTTTGAAGTGGACAATCCATCATATAAGTGAAATACTCTTGAGTACGACGTTAAACATCAATCAAACAATCTAGTGTTTTTGTTTACCAGTGGTTTCAACACTGATTTTCTTCACCGGTCATATGAGTGAAATATCCTTAAGTATGGCATAATCCCAATCGAAGAAACTCTATGATTTTTCTGTTTTAGAGTATTGGATTTTGGTAGGTCAGGATTAAAACTCTTCACATCTCTGGTGTCGTGTATAACTTAGAAAAAATATTTAAAGGCCTATGTGGCAGAGCTTATATGGTATTGAAGATGCTGTGTAAAGTTTACTGTAAGAAGTAATGAAGTGAAATGATGTAACTGCTAATCCATTCTCTGAGTTTTGACTGTACGATTAGAGGGGGACACTTCTCGGTGAGCAGGGTGGTATGTGACAGGTCAGTCTGGGGCCAGGTTTTCTGGTCCTTGGTAGACAGGTCCTTACTTTCCTTCTTCCTCTAGTTGTTTCAGTCAGGGAGATTTTGACTCTTGTCTCTTGAACCCGATGAGGTTAATTTAGTTCTGATCACTTTCATAAGTTTCTCTAATGTGGAAGACTTGCCTTCATTTAAATGAAAACCTCAATGTTGAATTTTCAGAAATTCTTGACGCAAGGGTTGGGAGGGAGCTTAGTCACGGATCTTGGGTGCAACATGAAGCTGATCTGTTTGCAATGTCTTTGCATCAAGTCCTGTGATTGGCCCGTCTTGTCTTTGCTTGTTGTCTGTGGCATCCAGAGTGGTTTCCTTCACCCACTGGGCTGAGTGAAATAACTTTTAAGTACGTCGTGTTAAACCACAAACAACAAGCTTCTGTGGCTCCCCTTTGATGTGCTGTACTTCGTTGATATAATTTTTTTCCAATAAATGAAAATAACCTCCTTGAGACTGTCCTTGGAAAATAAAATAAAAATTGTGGAAATGTGGAAGATAATTGACTGATTTTGTTTATAAATTTTTCTTCCAGTGAAACACAGTGGAAACATCACAATGAATGATGTTCTTGGCATAGCCAGAATAATGAGGGAGAGGAGTTTGGCTAAAGAATTGTCTGGAACTGTCAAAGAAGTTTTAGGTGGGTGTTAAAAAAAAATATGGCAGGTGGTTGGACGGAGCTCCCTGTTGCTTTCTGAGCGAAAGAGGAACAGGGAGCCGATCTGTTTGTGGTGTCGTTTGTATTGTCCTGTGATGTTTTTGTTTGTTGCCAGTGGTGGTGGTTTCCTTCACCCATTGGGCTGGCACGCTGTCCTGTGAGTCAAATAACCTTAAGTACGCCGTTAAACCTCAATCAAACATAAAAATATGATGGCTCCTTCTGCTAAATAAACTAGAACACTCCTACTTAGGGGGCTGGATGAAAACACTACATTGTCAGATGGATAATAGCTTAATATAGTGGATAGGCAGTTTGAGGAGTGTTGCATAAACCAGAGCCCTCTGGCTAATAATGGCAGTTCGTTTGAAGAGTAGCAATGCTGTATTTACTTTGCACTGGAGGAAGATAAACTTTCCAATTTTATCAAAACGCTTCACATCATGGTTGTGCTGGTGTCCATTATTGTTTGAATACACTACTGTCCTATAAGTGAAATACCCTTAAGCACGGTGCAAAACACTAATCAATATGTGAACTGGTTGGCTAGGAGGCAACAGAAATACCTGGCTATGTTAATTTGGACTAATTACAATATTGCTCTGCCACACCAGGTGACTGGCCATGACAGTACATTTTGGTACAGTTTTATTGAACCACTGACTCAGTATTATTTTTAGTGTTTGGCCTATATTTTTGCCAACTGCATGATTTTCTGGTTTCAGGCACAGCCCAATCTGTTGGTTGCACTGTTGATGGCTCCGCCCCTCACGATATCATTGATCAAGTAAACAGTGGGGATGTGGAAATCCCAGACGTAAGTATTTACATACTATATCAGCTTTCATTGACGTGAATGCCTATCTAATGAATAAGTAAGGCATCCTGACTAAATGTTATTTTAGGACTTTAGTGACCTAGTTGTAAAGTTGACTAATCTAGTCTTCAAGTGCTGCATTGTAATAAAGTAGGGCACGACACATCAAACTTGTAAATTTATTATTGCATGAAAAGTTAAATGACTGCTGTTGCAAAGTTGGGCTTCAGGGTTCAAAACTTTTAACCGCTAGTGTAAATTGGCCAACCTTCCTGGTGTTGTCAGAGCTACATGTAAGGTCCAACAGGAGGTTGGTCGGTTTTGTAATGTCTTTTTATTATGTCGTACTATTCTCTTTGTTGGCAATGGTCTTAGGAGTAAAAGTATGGCATCAAACAAACAAATCCAATGTATTACTGCCTTCTGGCTAAGGGTAGTTGTTTGAAGAGTAGCAGTGCTGTCTTCACCTAGCACTGGAGGAAGATTAACTTTCCAACATTATGAAAACACTTCATATCTTCGTTGTGCCAGTGTCAATTATTGTTGGAATACACCACCATCCTATAAGTGAAATACCCTTAAGCATGGCGTAAATCATCCATCAACCAATGTATGTCATATAATAGAAAATGAGCTTACAATAATATTGAACACTAAACCTGTGTGGTGATGTGTAGAAAGCAAAGGAGGTTTGCTGGTGATGTCTTTGTAATCCTGTATGAAGTGATCAATACAAAGTCAAACTCCTGGTTATTTATGTATCTTAGACCACTTTTCAATCATAAAATGTGTTAAGCATGTCTCATTATGAATACAGTGGAAAGCATGTCAACACATATCTTCATGGGCTACTTTCACAAAATGTCAGAAGATAAATTTCGTCCCGTTTCTTACAATAGGCGTAAGAACATAGTGTTAGCCAGAGGGGTGTCTCAGTGTCTTTGAGACACCCAAGGGAGCCATTTGAGAAGCCCTGTTTCAGTCAAATTTAACATGGGAAAGATAGGGAAACAGTAAAATGAGACACCATGTTTCTGTAAAAATGGTAATTTGAGACACCCATTTATTGATTTCTGGCTAATACTATGCGTAAGAATATCAAACAAGATTTTATTATCATATGAAATTTTGTGAAATTGGCTCCCAAGGCCGTTGCATCGTCGTATATACTATGAAACCTCATGTTAACAATTATGCATAAAGAGCCTTCTGTATTGTAAAAAAAAAAATTAATTGAATTTTTTGTCTTTTTCAGGAGTGATCGTTCAGAAGAATATAACAGTAATCAAATAAACTGTTGTAAAAAAAACGTTCTTGCTTTGTTTCCTTTCTTTGGGATCTGCAGAGAGAAGTCAGATTGTTGATTTTCTGTGCTGTTCTAACTTGAACAAAAAAGGGAGCATTTTGTTTCCACTGTTGGTGAGTACACCATGTATATGGTGTTTGGCGATATAAATTCATGGTTATTTCACAATATGCAAAAAAGTGAGCATTTTGTTTCCACTGTTGGTGAGTACACCATGTAGTCCCAGTAGATGGTGTTTGGGATAGTAGCTCCTGTCACTTACAATATGTGTTGTAATAAAAACTGCAGCATGAAAGAAACAGTTAAGTTTGCAAGTAGTCTCACCCAGTTCAAAGAGGAACAGGAAGCTGATATGTATTGTATACTCCTGGGAGTCCTCTGTTTGTCCCTTGTTAACTTTTGTTTCTCTCCAGTGGTGTCTGGGGTAGTTTCCTTCACCCATTGGGCTGGCATGCCATCATG
The DNA here is from genome assembly GCA_030265115.1 of Mopalia vespertina. Taxonomy (NCBI): domain Eukaryota; kingdom Metazoa; phylum Mollusca; class Polyplacophora; order Chitonida; family Mopaliidae; genus Mopalia; species Mopalia vespertina. Next base: position 4,806 of record JAQQZZ010086655.1, read on the forward strand.
TGAGTGAAATAACCTCGAGAAAAGCGTTAAACCCAAACAAAATCTCGCCTAAAACTGCAGTATAGTTGAATACATCAGAAACTGAGGACCTCCAGGTGAGAGTCTGAAGACCTAATTACCTCCCTTGAACATGACTTGTGTATGCTCGCCATATAAACTTTGGGTTAAATTAATCGACTTTGAAGAATTTTATTTAAGAAATAGTCCTGCACGAAAAGATATTCAAGAGAATTCCTACAAATATATTAATGATTTCAGCTTTTCTAGCTTTATTTTTAATGTGTTTACTAGTGACTCCCATAGTAACTGGGGCAGAGGTGAATAGTTAAGATCTGATGAGAAAAGTATCCAAACCCTGTTTAAATTTCACTTGAATAAATAGCTGGCATCCAGATCTATGTTCAACATAAGCAATACAAGGGTCATTCCATGTCCAATCAACCAGTTGTCCCCACTCGACCATCCCCCATTTTGATGAAATTTCATCAAAATAATCCATTGTGTGCAAAATCAACACGCACAAAAGATTAGCCTCCTACGACATTTCGTTTCTGAGATATAGCCTCCGGAAATTTGGTCAAAAAGCTTGTGAAAATGCGCGAATGTGTTTTTTCTAACTTTGAAAGCTTATAACTTTTGCTTGGAAGCAGCTAGAGTTGAAACTTTGTATCCTAATTTACCTTTTCCGAAATTATAAGGATGTGGCTTTAGATTAAGTATACCTCCTATCCTTTTTAAATTATATGCACTCGATGTAGCCACTTTGTACAGTCGCACATGATTTGGGCGATTTTCTGAGGTCCCCCTGTGCCCATATGAATGGATATATGCATCCCATGTCACAGATGTAGGCCTATTATCTTCAGGTGGTTGTATATCGCCACAAGCCAGGATTAATGAAGTTATTTGTAAAGGAATGGCGTCCATCCAAAGTTGAGTGGCTGAAAAGTGCCCTTCCATCTCGACAATGGATCACCATATGGACAGTTAAAACTTTTTCTGAACTTTACACCACGTGAACAGATATATTAGATCTACTCATCAACAAAATTTCAGCTTTGGTACTCTACTCTTTCATGGCAAGATAATATTTTGAAAACTATAAATTTTGCATAATTCAAGGGATACAAAACGTTAATCCAGCTTATCTATGTGGGTAAGATCCGATCACAACATTAATACTTATAACAGGAGATATAAGGTTAAGATGTCCCTCCAATCTGATTAAAATCGGACGAAAATAGCTCTTTGTCATGCCGCATTTAGATCTGGTCACATCGCACATAAAACAATGTAATTTTTTTATCCATAACCTTGATTTAACAGTCTCTACAATGCTACCTGATAAGGTTTGAGACTTATATTACAGTGTTATAACTGTTTAGACATTTTGTACCAAAAATATATAAACTGTGATATTCTTTTTGGAAAACCAGTTGTCTCCCTTCGCCACATTTGACTCGGATTTAGCCATTCTTTTATACAAATACAACTTTTTTTGGAAGCTGTGTTCATAAACTCCTCAAAATGGTAGGAACATTTTCCATGACATCCACCATATTTTGTCTGATACATAATTTGACTGTTTTAAGATATGTAAAATCTGTGAATTTTCGATATATTAAAATGTTTTAAAACTATAACCATGAAAGAGTTGAGTACCAAAGCTGAAATTTTGTTTAGGAGTAGATTTAATATATCTGTCTAGGTGGTGTAAATTTCAGATAAAGTTTTAATTGTCCACATGGGGATCCATTGTCCAGATGGCAGGACATTTTCCACCCTGACCCAACTCTATGTATGCCATTCCTTTACAAATGACTTGATTAACCCTTACTTGCTTGTGGCGATAGGCAACCACATATAGATAATACATCTGTGAATGTTGTATACAGTCTGTACCAAGCGTATAAATATATTTGGAGCTTCAAATTGACTGGGGCCCCTTTCACAAAGCGATCTTAATTAAACCTAAATACCATGACGACCAGTGCTGAAGACCTAGTGATGCCATGACGGTAACGTTTAGTGTAAGCTAAGATCACTTTGTGAAACGAGCCCCTGGTCACACTAGATTATGATTCTTGGGAATTTGATTGTGTAATCCGGAAAAACAAAATAAAAAAATTTGCTGGTGCTTGTTGCAATTTTTTAAGGCCAGGCGAAAAGACTGCCTACAGGGTTCTGTTTGATTTGGATTGAATGCTGTACTAAAGATTATTTCATTCATACGACTGCTTGCCACCATTAGTAATACAATGGCATGACGCACTGATTGGCCTATTAGGGCACCGAAGGCCTTTGCTTTAAGGGCAACAGTTGTCATCACCCGCCTGATTTACGTCCGTCATTTTGCAAGCCCAATGAGGCCTCACTAATGGGAGTCTTGGAAAGTAGGCAAGGGAGGTAATATAATCTTTGCTAGCTGGTTCTCTGACGTCAAAACATTCGGGATAGTGGTGCTTTGGAAGTACTTTACAGGCATGCTTATCCATTGTGATGTTACTGAAAAGAAAGAGGACTGTCTGCAGTGCCCCAGCAAATGGATTTGCACCCAGCCATTGTGAGAAGAAAGCAATAAGAGAGAAAATCATTATTCTATTATATATAATTTTATTTTCCTTTCACATTAAAAAAGTCTAAATGAATTTGCAATAAAGCCCTATTTTAAAATCCTTTAACCAATAACAATGCATGAGCACCACAGTAGACTTTAAAGAAAAACGTTATTATATGATCAACATTATTATATGATCCCTATCTTATATGTTAAATGAATGAATAAAAATTGTGTAGACAAATTCACTTTCAACAACTGATGCTCAAAACGATTTCCAAAAATACTGAATTAAAATGACATGTATTCGATAAATGTTAGCTATTTACACATAATGAAGTACAATAAAAATGTCAAATATGACAACACTATTTAAAGAATACTTGTTCTTTTGTAATATACAGTAGTCCCATCTTTTTGCTTCCAATGGATACAGTAAATGATTGCCAAAGTAAGAGTACCTTGTATGAAGTTTCTTCACACACATTAACGAGACAGTTGAAATTTTGTCAATCTTTGAATTTTGGACCATCTGTTAAACTGTACAGCAAAGAATGCTTTTTTCACATGTAATAGACTTCTCGTTTGCGGACTAGTTATCTGAACGAACCCTTGTATTTAGCTGCTGGAATCCTTGAATATAACTGCTGGAATCCCTGTATTTAGCAGCTGGAATCCTTGTATTTAGCAGCTGGAATCCTTGTATTTGGCAGCTGGAATCCTTGTATTTAGCAGCTGGAATACTTGTATTTGGCAGCTGGAATCCTTGTATTTAGCAGCTGGAATCTTTGTATTTGGCAGCTGGAATCCTTGTATTTAGCAGCTGGAATCCTTGTATTTTCCAGTCTGTTAGTTGGAATCCTTAAAATTACCGGTTTGTTAGCAGCCACATACGTGTTCTTACAATTTGTCATCGTCACCCGCTTCAGGAGGGGATTCATAGGGCAGCTGTCTGTACATGAAAATAGCCAATATCATCCCCAGGATCTGAAAATAAAATCATATCCATTTTATACAGACTGAAGATCATTTCACTTTAGATCATCCCATGGGGGAAAGGATATATATAACCCTTGGTGACAATAGCAACATAATCAGACCTTAGAACCTTAGCATTATTAAGTGTTAAAAATTAACATAGCACCACAAAGTCGAACTGCCCCTTACCCCAAAAACAAGATTAATTTTGGGTTCTAATGTATGAAGAGGCAATTTAAGAAAATACTACACCTACGCACACTAGATAAAACACCCCAAAATTTCTAGTTATGTTTAATGAATATATATTTTTACTTGCGAGACAGAGTTGTGATGGTTTCTATTCAATTGGCTGTATAATGGGTCCAACCAACAGAACTTTTATAGATTTTAATATCTGATAAGCATCCTACACACACAAGTAGATTAGACAACATCTAATCTATCAATCAGTCTTTCCTTTTTATACAATAAGTTCACACTCTACATAAATACACACTGTGATGATGATCATGCAAAACTTACCAACAAAATGGCGAAAGCAAATCCAATTCCAAATATTATTCCAGCTTGAGCCATTACTAATTCATAACCTGTTGTGAAACAACCCTGAAAACAAAAACAGCAATAAATCAGAACACAAATTTCAACATCATTATGCAAAAACCAAATCTTACCAAGCTTACTTTATATCAGGAGTTGCAATCAATGCTTCTACTGATATACTTCATGGTTATCAACACACACACTCAAATCCTATACTAATATTCAACATTACATATCAATATTTTTGTGGATTTGGCCTAACATATTTGAGCTTGCACAGATTTTATTTGTGAAAATTTTGCACATTGAGCCACAAATGAGAATGGATTCCAAGACGCCTCAGTCTGGTAGAAAGTAATGTACTTAGTTAAGTAATATTTCTATGTTGGACAACTTGGATGCTAGGTGCCAGGAATTGACTGGTGATGATTTAGTGCCTGGATATATTCCCATTTGGGTTTCTGCCTACAAAATTTTCTGTTACTCCAATTTGTGTAAGCTATTAAAGAACTCTTTTTCTAAACAAGCAAATACTGGTTTCATTACATCAACTATAATTTTACCTGGTACATTCAATGAACGTTTTGTGTTTTGTTTTTTTTAGTTTTAAGCTATTTGAAACTTATAGATATAAATATTAATGTAGTCCATTGGATATGGTTTAAATTAAGAACTGTTTATCTTAGACTGTGAAACATCAAAGTTAATGATTGATTGATTGATTAGTGTTTTACGCCACATTCAGCGGTATTTCATCAAAGTTAATGAATACAGATTCCACTAATATGTTTTCAATGTGTGGCAAACCTTTTCATTAAAAGCATCATTATCCCCAAAACTGGAGTCTCCCCTGGGTGGAATGGGTAGAAGTGGTTTCTGACAACCATCCAGGTTAACATAGCGTACAGATCCAGAAACAGAGACTCGTCTACAACACGATTCTGGCACAAATTTGTAATTTTCTGGAGCCTCTGTGGATGAGAAAGGTAATTATCAAACATTGCACTATTTGTTGAACAATAATAGTGAAACCTATCCAATAGGTGCTACTTAATTATCACGATTAAATAGATCAACTTCTGGTGATCACGGTTCATGGGATTTATATTCCCAACTAGTTCCAGCACATCAATTGATTGATTGGGATTTTCACTCCTAACAGCAAACTAGACCAATTAGCGAAGAAAACCACTCGCAATGTCACTGGCAAGCGGAAACAAAACCTAGAAAAATAGACTCCACAAAAAGCCATTACTGTTCACAGACAGATCAGCTTCATCTTGTCCCTTAGTTCGGAGATGAACTTGATTTGTTTGTTTGTCTGATTGGGGTTTAACTTGGTACTCAAGGGTATTTCACTTATATGACGACGATTTGTCCACTTCACATGGGTCTTTGCCTAATTCTGGGGGGAAACCTCCTAAAAACCACCCCTGGTGACTCCTATACCGGAGGGTTGACCAACGGACTCGACCCGTGAACGGTAAATCAAAGTAGGATTAGTAAGCGCACTCTACCACTGAGCCACAGCCGCGGGCCCCACATACAATTAAAAGTTTGATTGTAAAAATAGTAATGAAGTACATGGTCTTTAAACCTCATATTACCTGGCGATACATTTCTGTTTATAAGTAGGTCAAATATGTTTTCAATAGAATTAAAAGAAATCATCATAAAAAAGTGATTTACTAATTAAGCCAGTAAATATATGAACAACAATTGGATAATAATTAAGCATTAAAAGTAATAATAATAATAACCAATAAATATTAATAAAATAATAAGTCAAATACAAATATACAAATGTTCATATCAGATACATTTTGTAGAAAAAAGTGATGATTAGAGACAAGCTGGTTATAAAATAAAATATATCATTGTGTGGTAAACTGGTGTCAGTAAAATTTATAGCACTCGGATTTGAAAGAATTAACAGCAACTGTTTTGAATGTGAAATGGAAATTTGTTAAAATCTGCTGGGGCTGCCACTCTTAAACTATGATGATTAAAGATGATTGGGTGTACTTTTTTTACTCACGAGAGAGCATGTCAGCCCATTGGCTGGAAGAAACCACATGGCAGGTCACCCTGGCAACAATCACGAGAAATGCACTGGATAATGCATACTGTAGTAAGACAAAATAAGCAAATTGCAGCGTAAAATTTTCACAACAACTTCATGTTGCACCTTATCTCTGCGAACATTTGGGATTTATCACTGCCGTAAGAACAGAGTCCAGTTACTTACAATTTTACAGAACAAAACCTATAATTTATGATAATTCATTCAAACATAAATGGTTATATGAACCCCTCAGTTTTTCATTTTCAATGAACCTTGCCAAATCTATAATGAAATCGTTTTCAAACACAGACTATGTATGTTTTGTAAAAATTGAGATGTATATGATGTTGAAATCTTACGTGGTTCTTGTGTTTGTAGAAACCATTGAGATGTTCTATACACTTTATAGTCCCAATCCATGGAATCGTCTACAGCACAACATTCAAACTGAAAACCAATACATTATCATGGCAATCGTTAGAATTTCAATACAGCACAACATTCAAACTGAAAACCAATAAATTATCATGGCAATCGTTAGAATTGTCAATACAGCACAACATTCAAACTGAAAACCAATAAATTATCATGGCAATCGTTAGAATTGTCTACAGCACAACATTCAAACTGAAAACCAATAAATTATCATGGTAATCGTTAGAATTGTCTACAGTACAACATTCAAACTGAAAACCAATAAACTATCATGGCAATCGTTAGAATTGTCTACAGCACAACATTCAAACTGAAAACCAATAAATTATCATGGCAATCTTTAGAATTGTCTACAGCACAACATTCAAACTGAAAACCAATAAATTATCATGGCAATCGTTAGAATTGTGTACAGCACAACATTCAAACTGAAAAACCAATAAATTATCATGGCAATCTTTAGAATTGTCTACAGCACAACATTCAAACTGAAAGACAATAAATTATCATGGCAATCTTTAGAATTGTGTACAGCACAACATTCAAACTGAAAACCAATAAATTTTCATGGCAATCGTTAGAATTATCTACAGTACAACACTTAAACTGAACAATAATAACCTATAACTTAACAATCCATGCAATCTTTTTTATTGTATCAATAAATTCTTACCCTAAATTGTGTTTCATCCCATGCCTTCGTCACAGCAGCATTATCACTGTTACCATAGAGATCTATACCATACATTGTAAGTAACTTGTCCCTCATTGAGCTTTTCATGGTATCCTCAATCTGTACAAAAGTGAAAAATGTTAGATAATATTAATGGACATTAAAGAAAATAAAACCTTGATCTAACAAGTTTTAGAGATTTGGTACACTAGGCAGACTTCTATCAATCCCCGATGAAACCATATACTTAATATCTTTGGAGAAAAATAGAATAAAAATTACAGTGAAAACAAACTCATGAACTCGGATAACAAAATATTTGCCTTTTTGTCGTAATCTTGTGGTCTACTTTTTTAGAAAGATTATGTTATCAATGAAACAAATGTCAAAACAGTGTATTTAAACACTGAACAGTATCACAAAAGTGGATTGTATAACTTTAATACCGAATATCGGGGAACAGTTAAAGTCATTCTTACCTCTCCTCTGAAGACAACAGCCATAATAGAGGATATCACAAGACAAAGGAAGATAAGCACCAACAATCCAAAATACTGGAAAAAAAGCATCACAATGATATTAGATTGTGGCACAGGATACTATGCCTCTTAATATGTGTCAGAGACTAAAGTCCTTTTAAAATTGAAGGGGCACATGCGACCCCAAAATTGAAATGGTGTTGACAGAGAATCCTAATATTTCACTTTTATACTTCTGTGTTTGATTGGCGTTGAATGCCATACTAAAGGTTATTTCACTCACATGAGGGGCGAGCCCAATAGGTGAAGGAAACCACCCTAGAATACTTAATGTTATTTCACTTATATGAGAATGTGTCTGCTGAACGGGTGAAGGATACATTTTTTGTTTGTTTGATTGGGGTTTAACGTCGTACTCAAGGGTATTTAACGTATATGACGACAGATTGTCCTCTTCACACTGTTACTTGCCTCATTATGGTGGAAAACCGGGAGGAACCTCGTAATAAACACCCCCGCGATTGCCGGAGCCACATCGTGTGACTAACTCATATACCTAATGGTCGACAGATGGACTCGATCCTGTGAATGGTAAACTGGAGTAGGATTAGTAAGCGTACATGCTACCACTAAGCCACGACCGCGGGCTCATGAAGGTTAGAAAAATGTCAACAGCAGTGTTGGTGGGATTGTGTGTTTGTTGGAGATTAATGCCAAAGTTTACGGTTATGTGATGTAATCATGAGTGGTTATGTGATGTAATCATGAGTGGTTATGTGATGTAATCATGAGTGGTTATGTGATGTAATCATGAGTGGTTATGT
>JAQQZZ010086676.1:0-18356 GCA_030265115.1 Mopalia vespertina
CAGTGTGAAGTGGACAATCCTTCATCATATAAGTGAAATACCCTTGAGTATGACGTTAAACCCCAATCAAACAAACATATAAGTGAAATATCCTTGAGTATGACATCAAAACCCCAATCAATCCTTCTCAAATTCTTCAACATTTTCCCCTTACTATTACCATAATTTATCTTTTTATTATTATTTTCTTTTATAGAAAAAGAGAAGACACAGGGTGTAGTTCAGGCACTAACTTCTACGTCTAGCTTCATTGCTAGTAACCTTCAAGAGTCTACACCCACATCATCAAGTGACCCTGGTAAAAGCAGTTCCTTGTCTGCATTATTGAACTCTGATACAAGTGAAAGTAAATCTACATCAGGGAATCCTCCATCTGGCTTTCTCTCAGCTTTGGCAGCTGCTGCAGGATCTACCGATACAGTGTCATTAACATCTACAGCAACACCAACGACAACAACCAAGTCAGAAGCTCCTCCTCAGTACCCTGTAAAACCAGTATTTCCAAGGACAATTCCATCTGTTTCTACGACGGTGCCTTCTACACAGGCCCCTGTTCTTGGAGGATTTAATTTATCCCAAGTTAAAGCAGACACTGCAGCACCATCTTCTGTATGTTCCACCATACCCAATGCTTCAGTTACGACACAGTTACCCTCCACAACTGGGATGTTTTCACTTGGTTCAACAACAACATCAACACCAGGAGTTTCTGTTAATGGCACTGCTCCGGTTAATGCAGTAACTTTAAGTGCTTCCACCGCACCAGTATTCCTTACAGCAAGTCTTTCACAAAGTTCAACAACACCAGCCTCTTCTACAACGGCTACGTTTAATATCGCCTCACAGCCATCTCAAACATCAACTTTTGCTCAAGATTCAATTTCTTCTGGATTTGGAGCTGCAACTACAAATCTGTCTAAGCCAACTTCGGCTGCATCTCCATTTAGTTTTGGCCAAATTTTCCCTACCACAACCTCAAATAGTTTTGGTGGGGCGAAACCATCGTCTGAAAGTGCTCCAAGTACAGGTGGCTTTTCATTTGGTGGAGTAAACACTTCACTAACAAGTTCCACAAACGCAGGTGGAGCATTTAGTTTTGGTGCGGCTCAACCAACAATGGCTGCGCCATCACAGCAAGCAGCGACAACGCCAGCATCCGGTTTTACGTTTGGAGCTGTTGCCCCTCAAGCGAAACCAGTGTCACAGAGTCAGCCTTCTGGCTCTTTCAACTTCGGTGGAACACCCTCTTCTACCACCAACACAGCTCAAGGACTAAGTTTTGGTGCAAATACTACTGCATCGTCCGTGACAAAACCAGCCGCAACAAATGCATTCAATTTCTCATCTGGAGCATCAACACAAGGCTCTATATTTGGGTCAAGTCAGACATCAACTGCATCTACGCAAAGTTCAATGTTTGGGTCAACCCAGGCACCTGCAACATCTAATCAAGGTTCTATTTTTGGGGTAACCCAAATGTCTTCATCTACCCCAGGGGGGATGTTTGGGTCCAGTCAGCCACCTACTGTCCCAACACAGGCTTCAGTTTTTGGGTCAACAAAAGCACCTGTGCCAACACAAGGGTCAATGTTTGGATCTACCCAGCCAGCCACCCAAGGCCCAGTGTTTGGGGGTCAAGCTAATGCAACCACTTCCAGTTCAGTTTTTGGATCTAGTAGCAACGGTTTTAACTTTTCTGCTGGTTCAGCCCCATCTTTTGGACAAACTACAACAGCTTCCTCAGGATTTGGTTCATCGATAAACGCAACAACAACTGCATCTTCTACACCCTTCCAGTTTGGAGGCGCTAATCCGAGCACAGCTGCTGCATCAGCTTTTGGAAGCACTGGCTCTGTGTTTTCATTCGGTCCTAACACGTCTTCCTCTGCTTCTGCATTCGGTGCCAAGCCTGCATCTACCTTGGCCGTGCCAACTTTCCCTGCTACGCAGACCACTCAACCGTCAACTTTTGGACAATCATCAGGGAGTGCTTTTGGATCCTTTGGAAGCAAAGCATCAACTGGTGTCTTTGGAAGTTCCCAGATTCAGGCTCCAGTGTTCGGACAGACTTCTACTTCGGCATTTGGAGCACCAGCTTCAGGAAATCCGGGATCGTTTTCATTTGGTCAGTCGGCAAACCCAGCTCCTTCAACTCCAGTCAAGGGTTTTGATTTCAGTGCCTCTGCTGGAGCAGGGACACCAAGTCTGCAGTTTGGATCTAGTAAGTAAACTTTTTACATCCACAAAATAAGGGCAATTTTTGTCAAGTTACTGGGTTAAGGTCTGTGTGTTATTCCACCTTTTTCAAGATACATTCTACTTCTTAAAACAAACAATAGTTTACCAAAGTCTTTGTAACTAGTTTATGTCAAGGTGACTTTTTCGTTTTAGTTATAAGAAAAGCGAATGTGCAAGTCTATAGATCTGTGGTTGGGTGAACTAATGTTTTAGCGTTTACAAACTGCACTATAGATTTGTCATAAGCAAAATGACCTTAAGTAAGATGTTGCTGTTGGAGAAAGCTTCATTTTGCCCTCTAAACTAAGGGGCAAAACAAAATCATTCTGTTTTTGCTGTCCTTGTATTGCATCTTGTGATTATCCAGGGGTGTGGGGTGTTGGTTTCTATCATCCATTGTGCTGGCAGGCTGTAATAAAAAGGGATATAACCTAAGTATTGTATAAACTTCAATCAAACAAACACCAAGTAAGAAATGAAAAATGAAGTTTTTAAAAGGGTGAAAGGTTGGCATTTGTCAAGCATTATTAATGAACCTACATGTAACTTTTATAATTCAACATTATGACTTGCTTTCATTTAGGTGGTAATCAGATGTCTGGATTCTCAACCCCTACTCCTCAAACACCAGTAATGAACTTTGGAGCAGGTTAGTTAAAATTAGTCAAACATGTATTACATTTTATTTTAAGATACAATTTTTTACAGCAATAACTGTTAGTCGGCTGCAATCATTTTGACCACAGCTTTGAATCGGTTAGTCAACAATAGCTTCATATGTTTTACCACCAATACAACAATAGTCAGTTATTGTCACGACTATCACGGTTCAATAAATCATGACTTTTATCTCAAACTCTGGTTAGCAATTTGGTTTGATTTGGAAAATGGAGACGTCGGTGTTGTAACATTACCCCTGCCTTCCTGCAATGTCAGGTAAAATTTTGAGCGACCTTCTGTTCCGTACAATTTTATCGTATACTGGTAGTATTGTAGTCCATAATCACATCTTTATTATAAATTCAAGTATTGGACTGTCTTGTTTAGTGTATGCAGGGGTTCATAAACATCCAAATATTGAGTTTTTTACTGAACAAAATTCAGTTTTTTTAGTGTCGTATTGAATTGTTTTAATTGTTTAACATCCAACTATTTATTTTGATCATACTTAAACATGAGAAATGGAGTCTGAATTGAGGTTTTTAAAAATGATGCGTTAAAATAATGTCTCAAATTGAGTTTATTCTCCAATTTAACTACCATTTAGGGTAGTTAAACTGGCATCTATGAACCCCTGGTATGATGGAGTTGTCACACGAGTCGACTCCATTATTCACAGACATAGATTTTACTTTTAAGGCTGGATGAGAACCCGGGTGCTATTGGAGTTAAGGGGCAGCATGAAGCCTATCTGTTTTAGGATGTCTTGGGTGTTGCGTCCTATTTTTGTTTCGTCTTGTCTTTGTTGCCACTGCTGTAAAGGGTGCTTTCCTACACTCTTTTCGCTGGCACGCCGTCATATGAGTGAAATAACCTTAAGTACAGCGTTAAACCCAATCAAACAAACTCATTTTACATTTTACATGTCCACATAATGTATTTCATAAAATAACGTCCGATCTCTTTGTTCTCTTGCTCTTCTATAAGTGATAATAAAATTGTCATTTCACCATTCAAATTTTATCTTAGTTTTCAAAGAATGTGTTGGCACATACTGTGCTAATTTAAAAGGTTCGATAAAAAATTTGGAATTGAATCTTAAACAGGAAAAATCGAGACCGCCCTATTTCTTAGCTACATTAATTTTAAGCAAAAATCTAGTTGGTTACATTGATAACCCTTCTTATTTTAGGAATTTTTTTTCACCTTTATCTTTTTTTTAACTGGTCTAATTTTTCAACTGTCTTTGTAGCTGGACCCGGAGCTCCCACGACACCCAATTTTGGAGGCAGTGGATTTGGGACGCCTGCTGGCGGTATGTTTAGTGTTGGTTCCGGGGCAACAGCTGCACGGCCACGTTCTCGGGCAAGAAGGAAAGGAGCAAAGAGATAATTATAGACTGTGTCATTGAACCGAATTGCTGCATTTTCTTAGAATGAAATTACAAAATATAAATTTGTCACATCTTGTGTACATAATGCAAAACAGAAAGTCTTTATGCATCGTGTGAATGAATTGTTATTCAGTATCTGAAGGTGGTTGAGTTCATGGAGATTTGGAGATGTTGAGAGATTTGGAGATGTTGAGAGATTTGGAGATGTTGAGAGATTTGGAGATGTTGAGAGATTTGCCATTGGTGGATGTTTAAATAATTGTGATTTTTTTTGTTTTTTAAATAACCCACAAACAAAGGATAAATATCTGTCACTTATTTAAAATCAGCATTGTCATTGTTATGACAACAGAGGGGGTTAAAGACACACGATTGTGGGTTTGTTGTGAAAACAGAGGAGAAGGTTAAGAATTATGGTTGTTGTGACAACAGGAGCGGGTTAAGACTTGGGATTATCATGACAACAGAGGAGAAGGTTAAGAATTGTGGTTGTCATGACAACAGAGGAGAAGGTTAAGAATTGTGGTTGTCATGACAACGGAGGAACAGGTTAAGACACACGATTGTCATGACAACAGAGGAGCCGGTTAAGAGTCATGATTGTCGTGGCAACAGGGGAGCCGGTAAAGATTCACGATTGTCGTGGCACCACAGGAGCCGGTTAAGACCCACAATTGTTCTGACAACAGAGGAGCCAGTTAAGAGTCACGATTGTCATGACAACAGAGGCGAAGGTTAAGAATCACGATTGTCATGACAACAGAGGCGAAGGTTAGGAATCACGATTGTCATGACAACAGAGGTGAAGGTTAAACTTCACTATTGTTGTGACAGCAGACGAGCACTTTTTGAACATAATATATATTGTAACCTCACTGGGCACGATCTCAAGTTTCTTAATGATGTGTGTTGATGACTATGATTGTAGAAAGGAGAAATTATGGCGGAAATTGGGGAAAACTCCGAAAAAAACAAGGTGTAGTTATTTTATACATATAGATTTGTTTTGATGTGATGTAAAAAGGAACATTGTTTAAGCTGTTATTATAATATGACAAAATAGTGTGCTGGGAGTTACCCAGAGGTTGCCCTCATTTGAAACTTTTGAAAACTTTTATTGTATTGGGGCATTGCAATTTTTAGGAATCACACCTATACTTCAACATTGCAGTTTGCCTTTTTATAGAAAAAATTAGTTTTACATGTACGCGTTAAGTTACTTAACTTTTAAAAACAATACCAGTCTATGGCATTATGTTTTCATTGACCGACCTTGCTGACGTAAGCAATTTTTACCAAGGGGCATCACTCTGATGTTGTAAAGTTATAACTAAAAATTCATATATAGGTTGAGCATCGAGCAAAGAAGCAATTGATTGGCCTCCCCTTGAGTGGTGGTAAGTTCACGCTAGGCAACATAGAGTGACAAATTGACAATTTCTGTACGGTCTTTCTGACACCAGGTAATACAATATTTTCTTAATAGTGAAATAACCGTACATGTGAAGAACAAGGTAACCTATTCAAATCAAAAATGGCCTGGCTTATCATTTTTGACTGCCAGGGCATTGAAGGGTGGTTCATCCATCCATTTCATCCTGATTCAGGGGTAAGTGTACGGCACTACTGATTTTCCTTTAATCTTCAGCTCGCAGGATTAAGCCCCTTGTCGACCTCAGGTATATGAGTGAGTCACACGATGTGGCTCCGGCAATCACCAGGGTGGGTTTTAAGAGGTTTTCCACCGTAATGAGGCAAGGAACAGTGTGAAGTGGACAATCCATTGTCATATAAGTGAAATACCCTTGAGTACAATGTTAAACCCCAATCAAACAAACAAACAAACAGATATATCAGGTATTCACATGTGCTTTCCTTCTGATTTTCAAGCATGTTTATTAGGCTAGCATGCCTTCATATAAGTAAAATAACCTGAAGTATCATGTAAAACCCTAATCAAATAAGCAGGGTAGAGTGTGAAATGGACAATCCGTCGTCATATAAGTGAAATACCCTTGAGTATGACATTAAACCCCAATCAAACAAACAAACAAACAAATCATCACCCACTGGGCTGCCATTACTGGAATAACCTTAAACAGGATCTTAAATTCCACCAGTGCATTTTATTCTTTCCACTAAGGTTGAAAAACTGTGTTAAATTTAAAATATATATATTTCATAATTGACTTTAAATTTTGAACAAAATCGCATTTATTACATGTTGGGCATTTCCTTGTTGTTGTTGTTGCCAATTTTTGTTTTTTGATCCACACATTAATGACGACTATTTTTCATTATTTATGGATAACAGCGAATCTCTTAAACTGAATTCACAGTGTAGCTGAATATAGCGAAAAACACTGTCAATCATCCATTGCCTTTGTTGTCAATTTAATGGTTTTAAGGACAAGCTGTATTTAGCAAATAGCCTTAGGGTTGGATAACTACACTGATAAACAATCAGGCCTGTGTTGTTGGGGAGAACGGACCGTACAGGGTCTTCCCATGGTTATATTACAAATTATTTTAGGAGGACTGATTTCCAAAACTGTTTGCAGGCTTCTCCTTAATTTACATTTTGATAAATTTTGTCAATCCGATTATCCATGAAGTTTGTATTATAAATCAAATTTGTTCTATTTTTCATTACATAAATGTACAGTTATGTATTTAAAAAAGCCGTGGCAAATGCAATTGTTAGGTTGTTTCACAAAATTTTAGAGGACCGATTTTAAGGTAATGCTAGAAAAGACAAAAACACAGGCCTAGCAATGTCTAAAGATTGAACTAACCCTGTTGATTCTGTAGAATAATAATAATAAAAAATTAATAATTTAAAAAAAATTAGCCCAATATATTAAAAATTCTGTTTAATTTTCTCACAGTGTAAATCCATTGTTCATTAAATGTTCAATGTTTTTTGTTTTTACTCTGGCCCCGGGCAATATTCTAGGATTAGTGAACCATGGTGCCTGGATCTGTGGTAAGAGGAAACAAATGCTGCTTTGTAGTAGTGGTGGTCAGTCTAAACAAGCATAAAAAGCAATACACTATATGCATGCCAACTTCTCATCTATTTTGGCAACTTGCCATCCATATAGAGTTTTGCCTTTTTAGTTAATCAACTTGTTTATGCCATTCAAATATGTTAAATAAGCATACTTTGTTTGTTTGCAAAGTAGCAATGCTGTCCTGACTTAGCACTGGAGGAAGATTAACTTTCCAACATTATCAAAATACTAAACATTTTATGGTTGTGCTAGTGTCCATTAATGTTGGAATACACTGCCGTCAAATAAGTGAAATATCTTTAAGCATGGAGAAAAACACGACTCAATCAATCAATATTATTCAAACCATATTTTAAATATGTAATGGTCTTGCCCTTTATGGTACCCATAATGCATTGGGTCCAGCTTCCTGGTGTTCTTAGGGGAGACAAAAAGCGTATCTGTTTGTGAGGCAATGGGCGTAGAGGGTGTTTTCCTTTATCCCTTGAGCTGGCATGACGTCGTATAAGTGAAATAACCTTAAGTACGGCATTAAACCCGAATCGATCTAATCCGAAGACATGCTGCTTGAAAAATACACGGATGGTGTAATCCTGACACTGAAATTTTGATTTTTCTCCACGTTTTAAGATTTATTTTGTCAGCATCCCGAGTAAAAAGCCTGTAAATAGCAGCAACTGTTTGTCAACTACTGTTCCCTTATTTTTGTAAACCGTTTTGCACGGTAATGTTAATACAGTATGTGTTTTTTACATGTGGTCAGACAGTTCATGGATGGTAACAATAAGTTAATTGTAATAAACCACTGTTTATATGTAATTCTTTCGTGTTAGTTACCGTTTTATTAGAAAAGTAGTTTGTGGGTGTGTTCGTTTTTTCTTTCTTCTTCTTGCTTTCGAGAGTCTGCGTTACAATACAAAACAATTGATGGTTAAAACGCTCACGATTATGTGCTGAATCATTTCATTAAAACCGTCGCCGTCTTACCACCATGGCATTACGTTAAGACCCATTGGTACCAACAATCTCCTCCAACCATTTCACTGATGGAACTCGAAGGTAAACGGAAGCAACCGAAGGTAAAGGGAGGTAACCGGAGACCAGCTTTTGACACAAGGGTCCTCTCGTCCAGGCGGGCAAATTACAGCAGTAGATCAACGCAATATGTTTTACTAAGTTACTTACAAATTTAACTATATTATTTAATCATAAAATGGTTCCGATTGATATTGACCCACATAACACAGTTACAAAGTTTTAAACAGCTGGAGTTTCCCGTGAAATGTTGAGATAGTGATGGTGTGGATTTATCCCAAAGTTTCAGTACTTGGTGGGTACAAAATGGGGCTGAATGTCTGGCGACATGTCCGAACTTCCTTCGACACTTTCGTACCGGTACAGTTATCTCTGAGGTGAATGGAAGCAATAATATTAAACGAAACGTGTCATGTTAACAGTCGGATGTTTTGTGCGCACGCGTGGAAATCAACCAAAGTACTCTGCGGATTTGAATTTAAAAAAATAACACATCAAACAAGCGCGTTTCTCGGGTCAAATCACATTAAAACAAAGCACTGCTCCTTTTTTTTATGAATGACTTGTTGCAAATAATTCAAATTTCGTGCTCTGTAAGTATTTTAATAATGATGTAGCTCAAATAACGTCATCATATCAACAAGAATAGCCTTCAGATGTAATCTATAAACACGTGGATAACTCAGTCATATGGTGAAAGTAAATCTATGCGAGTTACCTCCCTTAAAATGAACCGCTCTACATCAGAGATTATTTACAGTACGGATATGGCCGAGGGATGTTCAGACATGGTCTGGCGAGTTCAAAAGTAGTCCGTTGTCCGACTAATGGGGTTGGCCAGTGACAAAAAAAGGGAGATAAATCTGTCACTCATGTAACAGGCAGTGCCATCTATGCCATGGACTAACAATGTAAATGCCGGCCACCTAGACCACTCAACCACCCTGCCTTCTACAAAATAGAAGGTTAGTCGGCTGGCGATTAGGTGCCTGACTCGGAGCGGGTCAAGAGTTCGATTCCCGGACGTGTTTCAACCTGCAAAATTTTATGAACTAGAATTTGTTCAAACTAAGAAAGTGTAATCCCAAAATAACAAATATACTGTTAATGTCCACTTTCTAGAAGACACAAAAATCATTTATAAGCTGTCATTTTAAAACAGGTATGTCATTCTTTTAAGTATTTGAAATGTTTGTATGGATCGAAAGTGTTTAAATTGCGTAAAGTTTTGACATTTAAATGAACTTTTTTGTGGTGGCGTTAAAACTTCCGTGAAAGGCGTTCTGTTATTCAGTAATTGGGTTCAGATATTGCTTCACCATAAGGAGATTAGAAACCAGATCATTGGTCGAAATGCTAACAATATAGTCACGCGATGGTGTTTCCGGGACTAATCAAAAGATTCGATTCCCAGACGGGTTTCAACCTGCAAATTTTTCTGAACTGGAATCTGTTCAAACTGAGAAAGTGTTATCCCAAAATAACGAAATACTGTTAATCTTCACTTTCCAGAAGACACAAAAATTATTTATTAATCAAAAGACATCCGAGATTGAAAGCAATATAAAATAAAATCAATTCTACTTCTTACGTTGTTACATCGACTCCCAATAGATATACAGGCCATTTTGTCTCGCCCTTCCTTTATCAGTATGTTTAATTATGACTTAATACTGGGTTGTTTTTTTTTTTTGCTCATTGCATATTTTTGGAAAGTCGAATATTTTTATCTCGTGTGTTGATGATGCTTATCTGACAAGCTTTTTCTACCAGATCAATTTACTTGTAGTGTTTCTTTTCAAATTACTGACCCACAGGCAGGATCCATGGAGTGGCAGACAAACTTTGATCAAGCAATTCTTCAAGAAATGACAATCTTGAACATATGCATTTATATAATGCTGTTGGTGTTCTTCCTAGCTTTCGGTTCCAGGGAGATTTCCTTCACCTGGGCTGGCACGCCGTCATGTGAGTGAAACAACCTCATGTACGACGTTAAACCCCGAAGTAAACCAACAAACAAATCCTATAGCTGTCGAAAACTCATTTCGCAATAATATCTCCAATAGTCTATCATACAATGTAGCCTTATTTACAGATACAGAGTTAGCGTGCACAAAACTGTATAATTTCAAGTTTTTGTACGACGTTAAACCCCAAGCAAACAAACAAACACACTAATGGATAAACGTTTTGTTCTGGGTGACATTAGTATTGCAGTATTTGTCTACAATGTGTTGATTATCTCTTTTCCCACGTGGCAATCCAAACAACATGTTAATTACAAGAACCTGGTCATTCAGATATTCAATTATCACAGTTCTATGGACATCACATGTACTGTAAATAATGCAATTCTTTGACAGGAAGAATAAACAAAAGGATTCGTGGTAATGGATTTGTTGTTTGTTAATTGCTGCCGTATTGCAAAAAGTTCCGATAACTGAAAACTATTAGAACATTTTATACTGCTATTTGGCCATTACATAACTATCTCGAAGAGCTAACGGGAAAGACCTCGGATTTTAGACCTAATGTTATAATTAATTTTATTGCATATTTTCAAAGACGACCATCTTTATTGCTGACTCAATTTTAATTGCTTAGGGGGCCTACTTAATTGACCTGAGGACTTTGAAAGAAATATTGACATGTGAAATTTCCCGAGATTGTTACTTATCACAACATGTTTATGGGCCGCAGATAATCTGTTTTGATCATGGAGTCACCTTTAGTTTTGAGCATGCGTGCAGATTCCCAGTTGTGGTCAGTGGCAGTTGACCTAAGCATAATTCATCGGCGGGACTGTCAATTAACGCATTGATTATGTCGTGATATTTGCGGTAAATTACAGTACATTGTGTAGATGCAGAATTCTGTATCTCCAATAGTCTATCATACAATGTAGCCTTATATAGAGATACAGAGTTATAGTGCACAAAACTGTATAATTTCAATTTTTTTTTAAATTACCGGCTATATGCATGGGTTCAATTAGCTCTGTTCAATAATATTTGATATACTGAACTTCCTGACGAATTTTTTTTATGCCAAACGAGACTTGAAATCGCCCATTAGCCTTGTTAAAAATACAGAAATACAATTCAGGTATCTGCAATCTAATTAAAATCAGATCTCAAAAACGCCCCCTGTGTTTTGTTTGTCGCTATATTGAGATCTAACGCAATCACCCCACTTAAAATGTCGATTGATTTATTAAATTGACCAATCACAGAGCTGCTTCTCAATTCTGGTTTGTGAAAGCCGAAGCTTTCCGCCGACAAACCAAAGTTTCCCGACTGGGTATTTTTTACAGGACCAACGGATACACAGCGCACAATCAACAAGCACCATTCAAATAATAAACTTTGAGTGGAATTGCATTTTCCCCTGTTAACATGCGACTTACAACATGAACACAGAAGAAAATCGGACAATTTCTGCTTGTTTTGGCTGAATTTGGTGTTTACCATGGCTCCGTGTTATCTGTGTTTTATTGAATAACTGAAACTGCAACCTTTCGTGAACCCCAGTAAACTTGACCTAATTGAACAGTATAAGTAGAGTGATTGCGTTAGATCTCAATATAGTGACAAACAAAACACGGGAAACTTTTTTGAGATCTGAGTTTAATTAGATTGAGGTACCTGTTCCTAACCCACAATTTTTCTCTCCTACACCCTCATTGTAGACTTGAAATTTTAGTAAACGGTCCCGCAACTTCCACTTTTTAGGCATGTTTACCTAATAAAAGGATACAGAAATAATTCCATTGGGAAATTAAACCTGTAATTGGCCGGTAACTCTACTAAATTCACGATTTAGCCCTTCTTCGAATTCCACTGTAGGGCAATTACACGAATAGAAACGCTCAAACTCAGTATCTATACATTGTGCAGTCGTTGTCGGGCGAATTGCAACTGTTAAAGCAACAGGGCTATGCATGTAAGGATGTCGAACAGCTGTCGTCTAACATGTGGCCAAGTCTGCAATGTGGATAAAGCCGCTATGTTGCTAACTCTTAAGGATAAAAAGAGAGAATCAGCTTAGATGAAAACAATTTGCACATCTAAACACACCTATATAGTCAATTAAGACAGAACTAGAATGTCTTCAAGTGACATAGCATACCGCACTACGCGACTAGAATGTCTTCAAGTGACATAGCATACGCACTACGTGACAAGAATGTCTTCAAGTGACATAGCATACCGCACTACGCGACTAGAATGTCTTCAAGTGACATAGCATATCGCACTACGCGACTAGAATGTCTTCAAGTGACATAACATACCGCACTACGCGACTAGAATGTCTTCAAGTGACATAGCATACCGCACTTCGCGACTAGAATGTCTTCAAGTGACATAGCACACCGCACAACGCGACTAGAATGTCGTCAAGTGACATAGCATATCGCACTACACGACTATGTCTTCAAGTGACATAGCATACCGCACTACGCGACTAAAATGTCTTCAAGTGACATAGTATACTGCACTACGCGACTAGAATGTCTTCAAGTGACATAGTATACCGCACTACGCGACTAGAATGTCTTCATGTGAGAAAGCATAACGCACTACGCGACTAGAACGTCTTCAAGTGACATAGCATAACGAACAATGCGACTAGAACGTCTTCAAGAGACATAACATAATGCACTATGCGACTAGAATGTCTTTAAGTGACATAGCATAACGCATTATGCGACTAGAACATCTTCAAGTGACATAGCATAATGCACTAAGCGACTAGAACGTCTTCAAGTGACATAGCATAATGCACTATGCGACTAGAACGTCTCCAAGTGACATAGCATACCGCACTATGCGACTAGAATGTCTATAAGTGACATAGCATACCGCACTACGCGACTAGAACGTCTTCAAGTGACCTAGCATACCGCACTACGAGACTAGAACGTCTTCAGGTGACATAGCATAACGCACTATGCGACTAGAACGTCTTCTGGTGACAGCATACCGCACTACACGACTCGAATATCTTCAAGTGACATAGCATACCGCACTACGCGACAATAATGTCTTCACGTGACATAGCACACCGCACTACGCGACTAGAATGTCTTCAAGTGACATAGCATAACGTACAATGTGACTAGAACGTCTTCAAGTGACATAGCATAATGCACTATGCGACTAGAACGTCTTCAAGTGACATAGCATACCGCACTACGCGACTAGAATGTCTTTAAGTGACATAGCATACCGCACTACGCGACTGGAACGTCTTCAAGTCACCTAGCATACCGCACTACGCGACTAGAATGTCTTCAAGTGACATAGCATGCCGCACTACGCGACTAGAATGTCTTCAAGTGAGAAAGCATAACGCACTACGCGACTAGAACGTCTTCAAGTGACATAGCATATCGCACAATGCAACTAGAACGTCTTCAAGTGACATAGCATAATGCATTATGCGACTAGAATGTCTTTAAGTGACATAGCATAACGCACTATGCGACTAGAACGTCTTCAAGTGACATAGCATAATGCACTATGCGACGAGAACGTCTTCAAGTGACCTATCATAATGCAGTATGCGACAAGAACGTCTTCAAGTGACATAGCATACCGCACTATGCGACTAAAATGTCTTTAAGTGACTTAGCATACCGCACTATGCGACTAGAACGTCTTCAAGTGACATAGCATAACGCACTACGTGACTAGAAGGTCTTCAAGTGACATAGCATAACGCACTATGCAACTAGAACGTCAGTGACAAAACATAACGCACTACGCAACTAGAATGTCTTCAAGTGACATAGCATAATGCACTTACACACATAGAGTTTTGGCGGTGATCACCTTCCATACAATAAGCCCTTTTATTCCCTTAAATGTATGTATTGGTGGAATCAACAGGAGATCCAATGATACAAACAACACATGAATTTAAGTATTTAAGTTAGGGTAAATATGGGTTGATTACTAATCCAAAGCCGGTCTAAAATGTCACGGTTTGTCTTTCATGACGTCAAGCAATGACAATATGGCTGAACTGATGGGAAAATACGACCATATATGACAAAGCGTTTTGGGTAGAACAAATTTCTGAACGGGCATGTAAACGAAGCAAAGAAACAAAGATCATGATGCCGTGAAGTGCTGTAAAAACACAATTAGCCAAAAAAAAAAAATTTGTGTGATAATATTTTTATACATACATTAGTAATATGGATTGAAAGTGTACTACGTCCAAGTTGACCGCAAACAATCAATACATCAATTACCAGAGGCAGATATATGTACTCTTTTATTTACCAGGAATGATTCTTCCAATTTCCAAATAAATATTGAAACAGCGCTAGCTGATGAACAACATGTACTAATGGAAAAAATTACCAGAACACACAATTTGTTTCTGTTTTTAGCTCCTAGATGCGGCCCAACTATAAACAAAAACTGTTTTAGGGTTGGACTTTGAAATCAATATTTACATTATTGAGGTAAAATGAGTTTCATATAAACCTGTAGTTTGTCATGACCTTTACTGTGATACAAGACTCGAACTCTTTGGATGCATCATTCAGATTCAATGCGGTGTATAAAACTGCATTGTTCCATTGAACCTGCTTATCGTACATATGGCTTGTGGTGCTTGGTAACTCCCAAGGAAATTTGCTCTGGTGTTTTTGAGGCAATTCAATCTACTTGGGGAAGAAAAAACAAAACGGATTTGATCAGTTATTAACTCTGTGGACAAAGCACTTGTAGAAGAAAACACATAAAATCTTGACATTGCTTCAATCTAGAGTTTCAAAATTGATATTTCGATCAAGGAAATACAAAAGATTTGCGCGTCTATACCGACAGTTGATAACCCTGCTCAATATTGATTCAGCTGATATACAATCAAAAACCTAGAATAGAAATATTGACGATCTGAAAAAGTCGGAAATTAATTAAATTTTTTTACCGATGTGTCGAAGTAATGGTATACCTTCCAATCAACGTTCACTTGGATGAACTTCCGATTCGAGATCAGATAGGCACGTGGTAACAGGAATTGATTTTGAAAGACAGCATTTATTGAATTCTAAGGGATGTGTTATTTCGTGGGACAATTAATATTCTTTGGTAAAAGCATGTCACGTCTCTTCTGACAAATCTATTGCAACAGTTGAATCGCACTACCTGTTAACTGTTAGAAGAACCGGTTCTTGGCTGCTCTATAAGTTCTATACGTTCATTGGATAACGTGCATCATTGAAATCACTGGTTTATTCCCTGGGATTGTTAACCTTCGATTTCATGTGGATTTTCTCAACGAAATACATCTGACAAGAATTCCTGTTTTTAAACTAGAGACCACAAAAATTAACAGAAAACCTGACCAGTTGGTCAAACCGAATCTAAATGGTCCTTGTGTCGGACAAGAATTCCTATTTATAAACGAGATAGACGGCAAAATAAATACTTTTCCGGGTTTCCCTTTCGAATGATTGCTGTCCGTCAAGAGAATTGAGACGAAGTACATACAATTTTGATCAACGATCAAAAATATTGAAGAGACGAATCTCTTTGTGATAGAGATCAACCGATATAAGCGTGATTTAAAACGGTTTTCACAATAAAAAGGTCTCCGTAATAGCCATCGAGATCAAAGTCTGGCTGTGAATACTTTACAAGTCCCATCGGTTGAATATCATCCTTTGTCGAGGAATCAAAGTCTGGCTGTGAATACTTTACAAGTCCCACCGGTTGAATATCATCCTTTGTCGAGGAATCAAAGTCTGTCTTTGAATACTTTACAAGTCCCACCGGTTGAATATCATCCTTTGTCGAGGAATCAAAGTCTGTCTGTGAATATTTTACAAGTCCCACCGGTTGAATATCATCCTTTGTCGAATAATCAAAGTCTGGTTGGGAATACTTTACAGGTCCCACCGGTTGAATATCCTCCTTTGTCGAGGAATCAAAGTCTGGCTGTGAATACTTTATAAGTCCCACCGGTTGAACACATCCTTTGTCGAGGGACACTTAAACATGCTGTCTAAAGACCTTGATGTCAGCGGGATGCTCAGCCAGTTTTCGTCCGATACCTCTCTACATGGGGTTAAACATGTATTCGGTGGCACCAGACGTTTACGCAGGTAAGATCTGTAAATGTGTTTAAGAGTTCGTTACGTTTTGACGACATACGCTCCGACTAAAGTGAGACGGTTGACGAAATTCTAACAGTAATGATCACCACGATAAGACCGTATTGACAGACTGGTGTTTAACGCCGTGCTCAATGACTAAAGTCAGGAGTAAACAATGCGACCCTTATCTTTTCGTGAATTTTGCTATTATTTTTAAAGCATGATTATATTAACAACACATATTTAGAAAGAGGCGGACTTCAAGATTCTAAATATAATATTATATTTTAACTCATTTTATTTTATAATGGCATAAATAAAATAAAAAAGTCAAATAATTGTTAAAAATGGACCTTTGTTTAGAACTCTTATTTTCCTTAGACGGTTGGAGATCATTCTTCAAATGTCCTTGTATGTGTAAACAAGTATTTAAATTAAAATATATTAAAAGAAAAAAATCCGCCCCTAAAAACATATTTGCTTAATATCTTATAAACGAAAATCAATATAAAAAATATGCATGACGGTTTTGTAGGTAATGGCTAAAGATTGTGTGTGCCAAATATCAAAGACTTAGTGCAAATAGTTTTCGAGGGATTAACTATTTAAACATTAAAAATTAAGAAAAATGAAAGCGGAGAAAACAGCCTAAACGTGTGTAAATGATTGAACTCACGATTGTTTTAGGATTACTCCCAATAGATTTAATAAAAAACATCTGTTTTTAATAGAATGAAAAGGCACAATAGAGTTATATCTAGAGCAATCATTGCTTGAATACATAATTTAAAAAAATGTGTTTAAATGGCAGTTTAGACAGTGAAATTTGAGTAAAGTCGGTAGCATTGATTTCGTTCAAACTATCAGTATAGGAGTCCTACTGGGGGCAGGTAGTTTATGTAAATGTGTATTCTAACACCCAGACTGAATAAATATCTGAAGAAATTCATGTTGGCTTTATATCGAAAGTGTTTGCGATCCATTTTGATTTCTTATGTTTATAACTTTTGGGAATGTACGTATTGGGGATTTAATCGTATAATTGTGAGCTGAAAATATTCCATCCATATAAATACCAATTTCATCGGCATGCCGCGGAAGGACTCATTTTCAGAGCGTGGTTGGCTTTACAGAAAAATATATTTGGGGTAAAATTAAGTAACCGCGTGGGTAAACATAATCAACCCATATTAAGATATTCATTTTGTACGGCTGCCGCTATCATTGTAAAGCGGAAGCACTCATTTGACAGTGTTCAGTTAATTTTTTTAAGTATACTTTGCTTTTAAGAAAAAAAAAAAAGAACTCGGGTTGTGAAAAGGTTTGTTCTTGAAGTATACTGTTCAATTCAAATACACACCCTCAACGGACATGTAATTGATCTGTTTGGCCTTTGCTAATTGGCTTGTGGTAATAGCCAGCAGGTTAAGTTTAGTTTATTAACCGTAAGCATACAGCTTATTGGTATACATATATGACAGAAATACATGTAAACATATATACATGGTGGAGAGTAGCCTATGCTCTCAGTATAGTTGCACCTTCTAGATACTTGCCAAGTTTCAAAATTTCAGTTACATTCTTTGTTGATAGCAGTTGTATTAATTTGAAAACATTATGAAAACAAGCCAACAGTTTTTACTGGTGCATTAACACACGACTTATACATATCATTATACACAGAAACCAAAATACAATTTTCGGTATTAATAATTTTTGTCCAGTATTTCATCATTTTGTATTTTCTTTGGATAAACATAGGATTTCTACCAAATTCAAGATAAACCATAGAATTGGTAGAGCTTTTTGCAACATTCAAAAGTCATTTACAAAACTTTAAATGGACAGATTCAATGCTTTTTCCAATGTTTGAACCCCATGTTTCGCTGCCATATTGCAT